>JAUTXW010001068.1:2500-95000 GCA_030620095.1 Kuschelorhynchus macadamiae
TGCTGTTTGCTCAATATTATTTAGACCTTTTTTAAATGCGTCCTTAGATAGGGGTATTTTAAAAAGTGTATAAAAGAAAGAATTAAAAGCTGCAAATTTATGTGTATGTGGGGAATTGGAATGAAATTGTATAATGTTGTCTGTGGAAAATTATTTTTTAAAAATATCGAACTCTAGGCAGCTTACCAAGACTCTCTCCAGGGTAAAGGTGATTTTGTTGTGGAGGGTGTTTACAAAATTCAGAAAATCAGAAAATTCTTGGTCATCTCCATTCTAGACCACGCAAATATCATCCACGTATCTCTTATATGTGATGGCGCGCAAAATGACTTTTCATGATCTTACTATCTAAGTGGTTCATAAAGACTTCGCTGAGAAATGGGGACGGGACAGGCAAGATCCTATAGCTAAACCCGTTAGTTGTTTAAAAATCATGCCATTAAATTTAAAAAAGTTTTGGTCTAGGGCTAAGGAGAGAAGGGAGATAAGGTTATCTTTAACTATATCTGGAAGATGCGTTTTTTTTAATAGATCTCGAACTAAATCTATGCACTCACCAGGAGGTATACTATGGAATACGTTTTTGACATCTAGTGATATTAGAATAGTTTCATTTGGTATTTTAATGTTTTTAAGATGGGTTGCAAAGTCCACTGAGTTTTTTATAGAGTGGATATTTTGAAAACCTGTCACCTCCCTTAATATTTTATTAAGCCATGATAAGTTATAGCATGGCTAACCGCTATAAGATACTACCGGTCTAATAGGAGTATTTTCTTTAAATACCTTCGGTAAACCATATAGTAATGGAGTCCTCCGGTTCATAGGATATAATTTGTACTTGTTGGTATTGAAAATTCTAGAGTAACCAGTCTGGTCGAGAACGTTCTTAACTTTTTCTTTTTATTGTTTGGTATATCGGAATTTAAAAAATTAATTATTTTAGCTCTAATAATATTTTTATTGTTCATATCTGTGCTCTGAATGATATTTTCCGCCTCAACTGTCACGGTTTGTTTACATTTTAAATCTATGTTATGAGATAAATTAAATTTTAAATTATGATTCAACAATAATTCTTCCTCTCCCTCTGTAAACGAGACATCTGTTAAATTAAGGTAACGTTTGTGAAACTGAAAAGGATTGTTAGGCATATTCAATTCATGATTATTTGGACCCCTGTTCTGTATTTTAAGATTTTGAAGTTTGTTATTTAGCCTATTAAAAGTATGTCCAAACGTTTCAACCTCGTCTCTTAACATTGAATCATCTATCACAAATTCTATAAAAGATAGTATAAAAGTTAAAGCAAAATAAAGGTATTTTAGTTTGAAATTTACTGAGTTTAAAGTTCTATAGTTTAGAAACCAAAGTGAGTTCAAATCCGACGTTGTCTCTTTATCACATGTGATAAAGCCACCTACGTTTGATGGTAAGATGCTGTGGGTTACTTACCTGAAACAATATGAAGCTGCCGCAATTGGAAATAATTGGGAATAGACCGAAAAAGCACGAGCACCGTTTTGTTCCTTGCGAGGTGAAGCAATGGATGTGCTAAGGAACATACCCGAAGATAAACAAAATGACTTTGGGACATTAGTAAGCCATCTAGAAATGCGTTATGGTGAAGCACATCTACAGGAGGTTTATAAAGCGCAACTTCAATGTCGAAGACAAAAATACAACGAAAGTCTTCAAGAGTATGAGGCCGATATTGTGCGACTAATTAATTTGACTTGTCCATACTACCCTGAAGAGATCAAGTAAGAGTTGGCATTAAGCAGTTTTATTGAAGGCCCTCGTGACCCTGATACCAACCAAGCATTAAGAATGGCTAGATTAAAGAAGATACCTGAAGCTCTCGCATATGCCCTTCCGTATGAAACTGCTAAACAAATATCCAGAAGTCAACGAAAATTACGAAGGCTACATTATATTTCAGAACAACACACCACAATTGAAGACATTTTAAAAAATCTAAAGCGGCTTTTACCAGAAACAGGATAACAAGTATCTATCTTTTCGACAAATAAAAGGTATCCGTTGTTGGAAATTTGGGAAAGAGGGGCATGTGCAAAACCACTGTACCAGCAATATGAATTCAAAACATAACTGGAACTGTTCCAATCTTCCCCGGGTGTCAAAAATTAAAGTGTCTCGTCTGCAAAATAATGGTTCTAGTTTGGTATTACCTGGAAAGGTTTGAGGTAGAAAATGTGAAATGGTACTGGATACTGGTTCGACACATACAATGGTAAAGCCGGGCGTCATAGCTCCTTGTAGAATAGAAAGCCCATACAAGAATTACGAGTTGAAAACAGCCAATGGTAAAAGTATACCTGTAAAGGGAATACACGAAACTGAAATAAACCTGGGGAGCACGAGCTTCGTACACACTCTGTCGCAGACATAATGAATGACATCATAGTCGGTCTTGATGTTATGGGTCAACATGCATTTGTACTTGACTTATCACAGCGGGTCCTCTGTACAAAAAATGAAGAAATAGCAATATAACTGCCACGAAAAAATAAGTATACTATCCGGGAAGTTCTTTTATTAGAAGATACTACTTTACCTGCGAGGTCGGAATATGTAGTGAAAGCAGTGCTTCACGACTTAGATGAAGAAGTTATTTTTTGGAATTTTACCAGCAAGAACTTTGAGTCGATGTAGAAGAAATATATATATTTGTCAAAATAATGAACGTTAAAGAATATCCTCAGCAAATCAAAAAGGGTGACAAGATCGGAACCTGTCAACCTGCTAATACAATATTTTCCTGTACAAACTTGCCACCTTCAGGACCTGCAAATACTTCACCTAAGGTACTTCAAGACCAAATCGTCACATTTACTGAATAAGGTTCAGGTGTCCAAATTGGAAGGACTTCTGAGTAGAAATCAAGATGTTTTCGCTTTGTCTGACAGCGACTTTAGAAAAACCAACATAGTTCAACTTCGAATTAATACTAGTGATGAAAGTAGGATATCTTTGGCGGCATGAAGTTGATCAGGTGCGTAAGAATATGAAAAAACAAGATATTATAGAACCATCTCAAAAGTCCCTGGTCGTCACCAGTAGTCCTGGTTAAGAAGAAGGATGGCTCCACTAGATTTCGTGTCGACTTTTGCAGGCTCAATGACGTCACAAACACAGATACTTTCCCTTACCAAGAATTGGCGATAGCTTGGAGACTTTAACTTCAAAATAATTCTCGACCCTGGACCTGAAAAGTGGTTATTGGTAAGTTAAGCTCAATTCAGAGAATAAAGAAAAAACATAATTATCAATATGCAACGCTCCAGCGACTTTTGAACGATTAATTGAACTGACATTACATGACATGGGAAACATCCCTAGTATATTTAGATGACATCATTATTCTTGGAAAAACATTTGAAGGTCATTTAAAGAATATTGAAGCTGTTTTCCAGAAACTGAGAATGGCTGACTTCAAACTCAGTCCCAAGAAATGCCAGTTTTTTCAAAAAGAAGTGAAATATCTAGGCCATGTAATTATCGAAGATGGAGTAAAAACCAATCCAGAGAAGACTGCAACCATTTAAAATTGGCCAATACCAAAGACTTTGTACATACTACAGACGATTCATAAAAGGTTTTGCTAATATCGCTAGACCATTACATCGATTAACTGAAACCATTCACAGCTATGTACGGACCCAAGAATATGGAGAAGCAATTAACAAGAAGCCTTGTCTCCTCCAGTGTTGACAAATCCTGAGCCATTCCAGATGTTTATTGTAGACACCGATACCAGCAATACGGTATTGGAGGTATTTTGTCACAAATACAAAATGGCGAAGAAAAAGTAATAGCCTACGTTAACAAGGTGCTCTCCAGACCTAAACGCAACTATTGTGTGACAAGGAAAGAACTACTGGCTATTGTTAAAACATTGGAACACTTTCATAAATATTTGTACGGGCCAAAATTCCTTTTAAGAACGCACCATGCGTCTCTTGAACGGTTGCTACAATTTAAGAATCCTGAGGGACAAATAGCCAGGTGTTTGCAGCGCCTACAGGAATATGACTTTAAAATTGAACATCGGAAAGGGGTAAACCATAAAAATGCTGACGACTTATCAAGAAGACCTCCAAACACTGAAGCCGACACAATGATAGAGAAGATCTTGACGATTTTCAATGCCGAAGAATAGCACATCAAAGCTCTCAAGAGTGGGACCCAAAAGTTGTATGCGCAGATCAGCGAGAAGACTTAGATATTGGCCCTAGAACCAAGCTAAAATTAGAAAATTCACCAAGACCTTGTTACCAACAAATTGCAGCCAAATCCCAGAAATTTAAAGGATACTGGGCTTTATGGGATTCTTTCGTGATAAAAGACGGTATGTTAAAAGCATCTGGGAAAGTCCTTACGGCAAAAATTCCTAAAGTTTGGAAAACTGTATACAACGGTGTCGGCGGAGGACATTTTGGTGTTATGAAGACTCTCGAGAAGGGTTTATTGGTTTGGAAGTCGTACAGATGTGAAAGATTGGTGACAAACCAACGAGGACTGCGCGGCAAGTAAAGGACCCCAAACTCGTACTCGTGTCAAAATGAAGCAGTACAACGTGGGAGCACCCTTCGAACGAATTGCCATAGATGTAGCAGGACCCTTTCCAGTTAGTAAAGGCTGGGAATCGATTTGTGTTAGTAGCCATGGATTACTTTAGCAAATGACCATATAATAATAAATATATACAATACCCTATCAAAAAGCCATCACTGTTGCCGACGTACTATTTCAAGAATGGATTTGCTGATATGGAATTTCAAGGGAAATACACACAATTTTAAATCCGATGCATTCAAAAGCCTGTGTAGCCTATTAGGAATTCGTAAGATAAGAACAACACCTCTTCATCCGCAGTCAGATGGAATGGTTGAAAGATTTAATAGAACTTTGGAGAACTACTTGAAATTTCAAGTTAATGAACAACAAAGTGACTGGGATAAATGCATTCAACCATTTGTACTGGCCAATCGCTCTGCAGTTCATGAATCTACTGGAAAAATACCTGCCAGTGTAATATTTTGATATGATTTACAACTTCCAGTCGACCTTTTGACCTGACGCCCTCCTGATAAGAACAACTACTACGAATTATGCCAGCCAGGTTAGTAAACGCCTCAGTGAAATTTGTGAAGAGGTCCGCCATAAATTACAATCTCACTGGATTCACAGTCGGTGAAAAAGTTTAGTTGTGCAATTCAAATAGAACTAAGGGACGCTCACCAAGTTGCAGGAGTCATGGGAAGCCTCGTATCGCGAGGTGACCCGACTGAATGACTTTGTATACCGAATTCAGAAGAGAAATGTAAGTGGTGCACCTCCATCGACTAGCACGTTACCAAGATCAACTCCGGGAAGGGGGAAATGTTGCGAATTTAGCCCTAGTTAAA
The DNA here is from genome assembly GCA_030620095.1 of Kuschelorhynchus macadamiae. Lineage (NCBI taxonomy): Eukaryota > Metazoa > Arthropoda > Insecta > Coleoptera > Curculionidae > Kuschelorhynchus > Kuschelorhynchus macadamiae. The sequence goes on from JAUTXW010001068.1 coordinate 7,933, forward strand.
GGTTCAGTTTAGTTTGAGATTTCAAAGCATTAACAAGTTTAACGATACCTTAGCTACGATTGTTATGTATAACCAGTGTTTATTTTTGATACCTGTAATCTCTGTTCTGAATAAAAAGAATGCATTTAGGAACTACGTGTTTGGGTACTGGCCAATACGGAACAATATATTTAGTCGAATTTAAGGAATTTTTTAAATATTTGTTTATATATAAGAGAAACTCCACGTAATAGATATAATAGATAAATATCTCTAAGTAGCTGTTTCACTAAATGTGTGCTGCCATACTATCATTTTCGAACTTGATTTAATTAATTTTGGCAAATGCTCCATAAGATTAACATACAAGTCATGTTCGGTCACAAAAGCAGCTAGTTTGAATTCCCCCTCTTTAATTGATTTATCGTTTTTACAAATTGTTTTTTTTTTTTTTGATAAAAAGAATCTATCTGTATGGCAATAGCATGCTATTTTTTCATATCTTTCCAAATGAGCACGATTGCCCTTAATCTCTTTATTACAAACTTTACAAAATGAATAATCACTTTTAGAGTTTTTTGGCACCATTTAAAATTTATCTCCCACTGACTAAAATACTTTTGAGTATATTTTCTATTACACAATGTGTCTGTTTGTTACTTGAGTTGCTCTTCATTCCGTTCATTTAAGGAACAATCACCAGCAATGTCCTCTATATTGTCAAGTATAGATGCTGCCGCTAATATTGATGGCATAAGCGGACTTCGGTGCGTGATGTGGATGGTGTGTCATGATCAGAAACAGAACATTCGTGTTGCTTCTTAAATCTCTTTACAAATCTAAAAAGCACTAAGCAAAAAATAAATCATCATGTAACAAACGTAACACCTCCAAGATAATTAAAACAACGTAACTTTTAAATTAACAAAAACTTATTTAATAAAAAAACTAAGTAAAACAATACAAATATAATAGGCATATGTCACTTACCTATTTATCCATTGCTACTAATCCAAAGGCTAAATAATTGCACGCACTTCATGCAGTTCCCAAAAGAAATCACTAATTGATGATATCCAAAACTAATCCACCTTTTACAAGTTACAATATATATGTAACAACGCAAATAACATTACAGAATTTAACCTCTTTGAACTTTAAAACAGAGCTTTCATAATCGTAACTATACATAGGATGGAATATCGAATTAGAGTTAGAGATGCGCACGGTACATCCACATAGTTGATAGGCGGATGCGCTGTCGACTGCGGAGAAGTGCGGATCGGGCGGAAATTGAATAAAAATTCGTATTTAAGTACATTCTCCTTATTAATTGGTCTGTTCGTATGTCTTTAAACTGCCCTGCTTAAAAAAATTATATAGGATAGATATTAAAATACTTTAAAAACCATGGTTCTTGGGATTAAATTGGAATTACTATCCGACGTTTCGCCATCGATTAGATCTTTACTCCACGAGATCTGAACACTGAACCAGCTCGGAGAGATTCAGGCGGGCTTTTATACCCGACTTGTACTCGCCGAACCGTGACCCTGTGTTAAGATCAGTATAATCCAATAGATTCTCTAATTTTTCGTTTATAAAATCCTGGAACCGATGCTAGAACCTTGGTTTCTTTTATATTTATAATATGACCAGTGGTACGCTAGTGTTCAGTCAGCTACACCAGATTGAACAATTTGTTTCTTTTTAGTACACCGTTCATGATCATTAAGTCTACTGGATATTGAGCGTTCTGTTTCTCCCACACACCCTTCTCCACAGGAGCAAGTAATTTTATATACTCCTTCTGTTTGAAAAGGTACAACATCTTTCGGGGATCACAAGCATTGTCCAATCTTCTTATGTGTATTGAAGATTGCATGTATGTTGGACCGCCGAAGTAATCGTCCTATTTTGATTGTAGTGCCATGCATATAAAAAAGAACAACATTACCTAACGGTAAAGTGATGCTGCAATCATGACTAAAATTCTCAGTACATAGCCTGCGAAGTTCCGCAATGTTACACAGGCTTAGTTATCATTGGACGAGACCGAGAGCATCCAAACGATTTCCGATTTGGCAGCATGTTTAATTGACGAAGAACGTAGTATTTCGTCACTGGAGAAGAGTGAAGTTGCCATGTCTAAAATGTTACTGAAACCATGTTCAAATAGAAGAATTTGGAATAACATGACATGAATCCAAATGGTTCAGGTAAACCCAAAAATTTTCATAATGATAAAAGGCGTTGTATTACAATTGTCCTAAAAAGGGGCATATAGTAAGGAATTGTAGAGCACCTAAGCAACAGTTAAGTCAAAATGGTTAAAAGAAAAATCCCCAACAGGCCAATAAAAATGTATTAACGACATTGAATGAAACTTCATTTATAGTAGAGCAGCCAAATCAAGTTTCAAACAATGATTAATGGATCATGGAAAGTGGTGCATCTGCTCATATAATTAAGGAACCATGCTTTCCCTGCGTACCAGACGTCGCCCATGTCGTCACACACTTTCGAGCCCATTAGGGAGATATCTTGTTTATGTTTACTTTTTAATATTATATTAATTAAATATAAGACCCTTAATGTGTTATAGTTAGTATCAATACAGAAAGCTTCGTGTAAAGTAAAGTTGTTTCTTTTTAAAAACGGTTTCCCTAATTCGGAATCTTTAATTGGCGCTGCGAACAGGATTACTTTATTGGCCCTTTATCGTGTTTCGTTGTGGTCAAGAGAGTTTCAACTCTTTAGAAGTAATTCACTTTTTAATAAGAAATCAAAAGAAAATACTCGAAGCTACTACAAGAAGTCTTCAACAGTAACCTAGAAGAGTTCCTTCAGTGAAATCTTGGGTCACTTAGAGGCACGTATTGTACTCACCACTAGACACGGCGAAAAGGGAGAGAAGAATTGGTCATATTTGCGAAGTCCCCGATCTTCCTGCAGCGATGTTCTTAGTATTAGTTTTGTAAGTAATATTTAAAAGAATTAATATTTATTTTTGCCTACTTGTAAACTTTCATAAATCTAACGTCTCACTTATGGTATATTTTAGTAGTACATTTTGAATACCAAGATTATCAATATTTAATGCTTCGCTATAGATCACCTTTGGGTAGGAAAATTAAGATTGAAATTAATTCTACATAAAACAAAATGCAAGGAAATAACACAATATCTTACAGTGACATTCAAGTCAAGTTTAATTTCGCTAAATGCATGGTCCTCGAATACTTCGGAGGCTCAAAAGAATTAAATTATTTCCTAAATAATGCCAGAGAATGTTTAGAAAAATTTACGTTTACTGACAAAGTGCTCTCAAATTATTTCTTCCGATATGTTATTTCACAAGTTAAAGGAGAGGCTAGAGATATAATAACTTTATATAATCCCAAAACCTTTGACGAATTAAAAACATTATTATTAAATAAGTATAAAGATCCACGTAGTGAAGAAAATCTCTTAACTATTTTAACTACCAGTTTTCAAAATCACAATCAAAACATCAAAGAATTTGCATTAGACCTTAGCCAAAAATTACACAAATTAAAAGTAAACGCTCAAATAGAATACTCTAATAAACCTGCCTTTTTGCAACTAAAATACAAAGATTATGAAAAGCAAGCCTTATATGCGTTTATATCAGGTTTAAAAGAACCATATTGTCCATTTGTTAGGCAACAAAACCCTGTTAGCCTTAATGCATGTGTAAATATTTGTAGGGAGTATGATAACATTCAACCTCAGATTAATTATAAAAACTTTTTGCGACAAAACATGTCAAAAAGAAATTAATTTAAAAATCCTTTGCCAAATCAAAATACCCCACGTCATGTATCCCCAAACAATCTCTCGTTTAATAATCAATTCTTGCCACACCATAATGCTTCACGCCTCAATATATCCTTAAACAATCAATCTTCTAATAACCAATTCTCTAGAGGTCCCGTATTTAGACCTCCGCAAAGAAATTTTACTTCAAATTCTCCACCTTTTTAAACAAATAAACAAAATGTGTTCGCGCCACAGAGTAATGCGCAACAATTCCCTAAACTGACGCCTATGTGAATTCCTTCACGTAGTACTATGCGCTCAAATTTCCAGAATAATCGTCCTCAGAATAATAATTATAACCATTTCGCTAGACAAGTTACTTCACATCCCGGAATTATTATTGAAGTAATGCATAATACTGAGAAAGAACCTCAAGAATCAACTTAGACTTAAATAATTATACAAATCAAACCCGCTTACCCTTTATTTTTAGTAGTAAATATAATGTAAATATTCTCAGTGATACAGGCGCTTCAAATAGTATAATGAATCCTGATGTAGCTTTTAAGTTATTCCCTAACTCTATATATCCACATAATTTCGAAATTACTACATGTCATAAAACTATTAAAAGTCAATATGCTGCTAATATTTCGCTCTTAGCAGAATTTAAATTCTATATATAATATGATGGTCAAGTTTTAGTGCCAGAAATTAAAATAAATAAAGTAGTTTTACCTGGAAGTATATGCAACGTTAACAATTTTATAGTAAATTATCCTTATGATTTGAACAATTTAAATATCGATAATATTCAGACTGAACATCTAGATAATTTTGAAATTCAAAATTTAAACAATCAAGTTAAGGAAAGTAATTGCTTAAAAGTAGAAAAAGTTATTAGAACTAATCACATGAATAGCGAAGAAAAAGCAAAAATAATTAAGCTATGCTATGGGCATAAAAATGTATTCTATAATCCAGAGGAAAAACTTACTGCTTGTAACGCTGTCTCTCATTTTATCAGAACCAAAAATGATGATCCTATTTATGTAAAAAAGTTTTAGATATCCTTATCATTTGAAACAAGAAATTCAAAAACAGATAACTAAACTCTTAAGAGAATGAAATAATACGCCCGTATATATATCCTTACTCTAGTCCCGTATGGATTGTGCCAAAAAAATTAGATGCCTCAGGCGAGAAAAAATGGCGCATGGTCATAGATTTTCGTAAAATCAATGAAAAAACGAATGAAGATAAATATCGAGGAAATATTAGAAAATTTAGGAAAATGCCAATATATCAAAAATTCTATTGAAAAAACTGCATTTACTGTGGAAAACGGTCATTTTGAATATGTACATTTGGTTTAAAAAACGCCCCGGCTACATTTCAAAGAATGATGGACCATGACTTATTAGAATATCTTTACAAATTTTGTTTTGTTTACATGGATGATATTGTTGTTAACTCTAAATATCTCGACGGACGTATTTTACATTTAAAACGTATTTTTGAAAAGCTCAATCACTTCAATTTAAAAATTCAATTAGATAAGTCAGAATTTCTCCGTAAGGAAGTTCCATTTCTTGGACATGTTATTACACCCGAAGGTATTAGATCGAACGAAGAAAAAAATTAAAAATATTGTCAAATTTCCTTAACCAAAAAATCAAAAAGAAATACAAGCGTTTTTAGGTCTTATAGGGTACTACTGCAAATTTATAAAAAATTTTGCCCACTTAACAAAGCCTTTTACAAGATGACCCGAAATATATAGAAGCTTTTAACATATGCAAAGAAACTATTTGTAAAGCCCCTGTACTTGCGTATCCCGACTTTAAAAAAGAATTCTTGTAAACAACCGACGCTAGCAATATAGTAATAGGTTCAGTTTTATCACCAAATGGTAGACCAATCTCATTTTATTCACGTACATTAAATACGGCAAAAAGAAATTATGCTACAATAGAAAAAGAATTACTCGCGATTGTAGATTCTTGCAAACATTTCCATCCTTATCATCCGTTCTTTCTATTCTTTTTTTGTTATACATTAATGATATCACGAACCTTAAAATGAATGGAAGAATTTCCCTTTTTGCTGACGACACAAGCATAACTTGGAGTGATTTTGATACAACGTCTTTACACTCTAGTATCTCCAAAGACTTGGTTATAATTAAGGCTTGGTCCGATTCCAATATGCTTTGTTTTAATGTCGATAAAACGGTGGCGTTATCTTATAAGGGAACTTTACAACCACTTCAGGTACATAACAGCAATATTGAATACGTAGAGTCGGTTAAATTCCTGGGTTTAAATATAAATAACAACCTAAAATGGTCTAATCATATTGACACCTAAACTAAAAAACTTTCTACCGCCTGCTTCGCCATTCGACAGTTTCAAAAGAACTAGACGTTCCTTCTGCCAGACTTACTTATTTCTCTTTATTTGAATCCCACCTCCGCTATGGTCTTCCCTTTTGGGGCTGCTGTACCACCGAGCAATTTCGTAGTATTTTTATGCTTCAAAAGAGAGCCATTCGTTATTTGTTTGGTCTAAATAATAGAGCTCACTGCCAATACTATTTCAAAAAACATGAAATATTAACACTTCCTGCATTATTTATTTTGGAAACGGTATGTTTGCTGAGAAAACATATAAACACCCTTCCAGAAAGGCCACAACATGTATACCCTACCAGAAACTCTAGGCATGATATATATCTTCCCATTCCTTCCTCAGAATTAATAAAAAAAATCAATTATTTACAACGCCATAAAACTTTACAACAATCTGCCAGTACATTTAAAATCTATCCCTATGCTTGCACAATTTCGAAAAAACACCAAAGCATACCTCATTGAGAGACCATTTTACAGCGTTAATGATTTTTACAGCGAGTAAGTCTCTTTAAATTGTCACTAAATTCGCTTGTTTACTTAAATCTTTTGTGAGTCATGTCCTAACTCGTAGCATAGAATTTTGAAAATCATCATATAGAGAAAAGAACTGTCGAAAATTCACTTAAAACTTAATTATTTTTGTTAGGTATTGGATTAAAAACAAAATTTAATTCTTTTTTGTATACTACATTCTACACTAGTTCTAACTAGACAGTTATTTAAGGAGAGAAGCACCTCCTCCTCCTCCTCCCTGTGATTTAAAATAATATTTCCTCCTCCCTAACATTTCAGATTATTTAATCAATGTCGTTCGTTAACTTATCCTTGTTACCGAAGGTTACTTCATAAGGAATACATTGTGTCATATATGCTATTACATTCATCAACTGTCCCTTGAAAATGGCGCTCATGAACATATAAATACTCATTATAAACGAAAAGTTAGATATTCAGATTTAGATATTAGATGTGCAATTTGTTCGAAATCGTTATATCAGATGATACTTCCAGACGTTTGTGTTTTTTGTAATGCAAATACACGGCAAATAGAATTTCAGGATGTTCCAAAAATATATTTTTTTTTAGTTTTTATGGTTAATTAGTATTTATTAGATTCTGTATCAATATTAAAAATTTCATTCTCAATTTTCGACTTGTTGCAACATTAGATTTACAACTTTAAATTCGCTTCCACCTTACACAAATAAAATATAAAATAAAATTTTGTTTTTTATTCACTTCCCTATGCATATCAGAATCCACATACTTTCCTAAAATTACAGATTTTAAACAATTTATATTAAGCTTCAATAGTTCTACATCACATTTCAGTACAAAAGTGTGTCTTATTAGGCGACTAAAAGTCAAGTATGCGTTGTTTATAGTTATCCAAAAAACAATATATACCCATTATTTTTGTCCCATGTTTTACCAAAAGCATATGTTTTATTAGAAGTTAAATTAAAACTTAATCTAGCAGAAATTTTATTACTTATGACTGATTTGTTTTTATAACCACATACGTTACTAAAATTACATCATATTTCAGTACAAAAGTGTGTAGCTTATTAGGTAGGCGACTAACAAGACAAGTATACTTTATTTATAGTTATGCACAAAAGCAATATATATGTATATATATACCCATTATTTTTGTCCCATGTTTTACCAAAAGAAGCTGTTTTATTAGGAGTTAAATTAAAACTTAATCAAGCCGAAATTTTATTACTTAGGACTGATTAGACACATGTACAAACAAATAAAATATAAAATATAATTTTGTTTTTTTATACCCACATACGTTACTAAAATTATATTACCTTTCAGTACAAAAGTGTGTAGCTTATTAGGCGACTAAAAAGATAAGTATACTTTATTTATAGGTATACAGAAAAATAAATATATTTTTACATATTAGTTTTGTTTCCTTATTTACTAAAATGATACTAATAGTTTATTGGACACAATCCCTATGTTTCTAAATAAGTGGTACAATTGCGTGTATCTATTTCACAAAAAATACACTTGTTATGTGTAAATTTTTAACAATTCAAAATTTCCCACAAAGATGATACATTCCGATATACAATATGTACATATTATTAATCAAATAATAGCTAAACCTTAACAAAAAATTAATACTTACGGGTGGTTAGGTATGTATAGCTTCTGTATTGTTATTTTTTACTAACTTAGCGGTCTATACTCGTTCTGGACGCCGTTTTTTGTATTTTAATGTTATTACTTTTAAGGTTTAAAATTTACTTTATTGGAAAGCGAGAATTAAAGGATTTTATACCAAATCAAGTTAAGAAAGTTTCGGTGAAAGGTCACCTGCAAACCTTTATAAACTCGAACGCCTGATGTTAGCTTAAGCAGTCCTTAAGTTTCGTAATCCTGTTAAGACATACTTGGTGAGTTAAAAGTATTCGTTTTTTTCATTCATATTCATTTATTTAATTTTGTTGCTTTTTTTATTATTATAATGGAGAGTAAAAAAGTTAACATTTTGCAAAATGTGTATGTTCCTGCAATTTTAAATTCTAGTGAAAAATTAAGCCAAAGTAGTATAGCTTTCAGGGACATGGTACAAGGTATGGTACAAAATAATGCTCGATTACAACTAGAGAAAAAAAAAAATGAAATTATTAAGGAGAACTTGCAAGTAAAACATTGTAATATAACCCAAGGGTTAATTAATATTTTAGATGACAATAATTCTAATTCTATTGACGAACCTACCGACGAAATTCTAGACAACTTGTCTAAATTTAAAGACTACTTGGGTATAAACTCTTTAGAAAAAAACTCCTGCACTCCTAATTTAGATATACCACTTTTTAATGAAGGCGAACCTTTTGACGTTTCTTCACAAAATTTAGAAGACTTGACGAAAAACCAAGACTACATTGGACTATTTTCGACTGACAGTTCAAACCCAAAAGAGTTTTTTTTTTATATTGATACCATATCCTGTTCTAACATTCTGCAAAATGATTCTAATTCCAAATTTTCTATTGAACCTTCGACCAACATTTCACATATAGAACCCACCTCCAATGCCATTAGGTCACCTTCTTGTTCTGAGTTCTCAGTTGGTCCGAGTTGTATTTTTGAAAATGCACACAGTAAAAATTTTCCTTCAGTTTTTTCTAAAACTATTAACAATCAAGATTCCGATAGTGATATTACTTGCGGACAGAGGAGTCCTAATTTTCTCCAAATGTCACAGAATACCAATATTTCTGAACCATTTACGCCTAATGAAAATACAATTTTGGAACAATTTTCTCCAGAACCATTTTCTCCAGAACCAAAATCTCCTGAACAAACGTATGTTCTTAGGACTAATTCGACTCAAATAGATTCGAGTTGTGTCAAAAAAATTAATTTTGGAATTAAAAAAAAAAAACTAAAAGTAGAGAATCACGCATTACTTTGGCGAAATTGAAATCTTTTGGCTTTTGCTTAAGTAACCTGTTTGATTCCCAATTCAAAAATAATTCTATTGAAAAGGAACAAGAGGAAATTTGGAATAGAATTAAAAATATATTTGATGGGTGGGCAGATTCTATAAATTAAAATTTCATACATTTTTTCTTATTGTTCCCTCCACTCTCTCCTTTAACTGCTATTAAAATCCTATTTAAGTTTTATGTCTACCCTTTTAACTCTAGGGAAGAAACTTAATGATTGCTTCCTAAGAAGAGAAAAAGCTAAGATACATTTTTTTTTTACTTCAGTCCAAAATGAATAAGTGTATACACTGTAATAAATGTTTTACTAGACGAGACAATTTAATTCGTCACATAAAAAGTAAATGTTTAAAGATGTCAGTAAGAGGCAAACAGCAACTAGAAGTTTTAGAAAATTCATCCCAGCAAGAGTTGAAAAAGAAGCAAGGTAAGAGTTTATTTGATATATTCTATTTCGATTTTTAATTATACGCCCGGCAAAGCATTATGTTTTTAAACCAACACCTAACGTTGCTTTTACTTCATATATTTAATTTATAAAAGTTTCCTATATTCCATATCAAGTTTCATTGCTATTTTATAGTAATTTAATCCATTTTACAAGTAAAATACCGTAAAAAAAATGTCTGTTTATGTTGCTAACATACTGTTATTTTTTTGCTGTAAAAGTATTTTTAACTTTTTTAATTATATTTAAGATTTTAGGTTTTTTTTTTAGAATATGATCTTGTTTTAGAAAGCAACAAATACTGTGAGGACTGTAAGAAATCCATTAAAACATCACTGTGGGCGAGCCACCTTCGGACCAATACCCATAAAAATAATGTAGCTTTAAGTGCACAAGAAAGTGGAGTAGAAATTATTAAATGTGCCTTTGAAAAAAGAATAATATCGTATAGAATTTTGGCAGAAACATTATATGTGAATATTCAAACGTTTTTGAACGACATAACGGACAAAATTACAAGCTTAATAGAAAAATTTCTTGAAACACATAAATGCCTAAAATTAAATATGGAATTATTTGGTGTTTATTTCAATCCTGGTACCGGAGTTCAGACAGTCAAATCCTTCAATACTCCCTTTAAAATTATTTGTATTAGCTCAGACATTATATCAATCATCAATGAAATGTGCGAAATTATAGATCGGAAAGCTGATGACTTAGCAGAAAAAGATTCAGGTAATTTTTTGTAAACTATAAATATGTTTTTGATAAAATTCCAAAAAAAATATGTTCTAATTTTATTTTTTGTTGCAGGATGGATCCTTCTAAAACTGTTGCATCTGGAAATGAATTTCAACAAATATAACCCACTGCGATCGTCTTCATATATTCCACTACCTAAAGAAATTGAACATAAACGGGCTGTTATCAACATCCGAAATAATGATGAATATTGTTTGGCATGGTGTGTTATAGCTGCAATGTATCCTCCAACTGGATTGGAATATGAAATCGAATCATATCCACACTTCGAAACAATCTTGGATATTTCAGGTATTGACTTTCCTATAGCATTAAAGGACATTGAAAAATTTGAAAGGCAGAACAACATCTCTATTAATATTTATTCTTTGGAGAAGATTAGAAAAAACTTAAAGTTTAGTTATGAAATTATAGGCCCCCTACATTATTCAAAATCTAAAAAACCAAAACATATTAATTTATTATTAATTAGTGATGATGATGGGAATTTTCATTACTGTTACATTTCTGATTTAGGCAGGCTAATATCCAGCCAAGTTTCAAAACATAATGGAAAAAAATATCTATGTGATGGCTGTCTTCAATATTTTAGTTCAGAAGAATACTTAACTAGACACAATACTTATGATTGCGATTTTGTAAGAATAAATCTACCATCAAAAGATTACAAAGAAGACAAATTTGGAAATAACGTACCCGGACACATTCTTAAATTTGAAAATATTCAAAATCAAATGGAAGTTCCCTTTGTCATTTATGCCGATTTTGAATGTGTACTTAAACCTGTCGATAACACAGATGATGATCAGTTAGGTTTTAATAAATCATACACTGTAAAAAAATTTGAACATGTTCCTTATTCATTTTCATATTACATAAAATGTTCGTTTGATGATAGTGTTTCAAAGCTAGAAGTATATAGAGGGCCTAATTGTGCTCAAGTGTTTATTAATTTTCTAGAAAGAGAGGTTCATGATTTATATATTAGGTATCTAGGAAACTTTAAAAAAATGGAAACATTAACAGAACTAGAAAAATTAAGCTATCAGTATTCAAGCGAGTGTCATATTTGCAACAAACCATTTAAAAATGATAATGAAAAAGTTGCAGACCACTGTCATTTAACTGGAAAGTATAGAGGAGTTGCGCATTCTATATGCAATTTAAATTATAAGCATCCACATTTTATTCCAGTCATTTTCCATAATCTAAAAAATTACGATTCCCATTTATTTATAAAAAAATTATGTCAAAATCAGGAACAATTGTCGGTAATTGCGCAAAACAACGAAAAATATATTTCTTTTCAAAAACATATAGAGGTGGATAATTACTATGATCGGAAATTGGGATTAAAAAAAAGTAAATACATAAATTTAAGATTTATTGATTCTTTTCAATTTTTACCTTATTCGCTTGCAAAATTATCAGAAAAGTTAAGTGATCATCAATGTAAAGAAGTTCAAAAATATTTTACTGAGGTTGAAAAATTTAAATATATTCGACAAAAGGGGGTATTTCCATACAGTTACATTAAAGACCTTACAAAATTAAATAAAACAGCATTACCTGAAATAGGGGAGTTTTATAATGATCTGACGAATGAACATATTACAAAAGAGGAATATGAAAGGGCAACAGAAGTGTGGAATTTATTTAACTGTAAAACTTTGGGTGATTATTCTGATATTTACCTAAAATCGGATGTTTTACTTTTAGCAGATATTTTTCAAAATTTTAGAAAAACTTGTATGAAAACATATAAGCTAGATCCAGCTTTTTATTACACTTTTCCCGGTTTGAGTTTTGATTCCTGTTTGCGCCACACAGGCGTTGAATTAGAGCTTCTAACAGACCCTGATATGTTACATTTTTTTAAAAGTAGTGTGCGAGGAGGTGTTAGTACTTGCGCATGTAGAAAGTCGGTCGCAAATAATTTATTTCTTTCTGATTTTGATCCATCAAAACCTACTAAATATATCATGTATCTAGATGCTACCAATCTTTATGGATATGCAATGTCTCAATATCTTCCCCAGAAAAATTTTAGATGGCTTTCTAAATCAGAAATTAACAATTTAAATATTATGGCCCTCTCCGACACTTCTGAGAAAGGCTATGTCCTTGAAGTCGATTTAGAATATCCCAGCGACTTGCATGATGAACATAACGACTTTCCTTTTTGCCCTGAAAATTATAAACCTCCAAATTCTAATTGCTCAAAATTAATTCCAAATTTAAAAGATAAGAAAAAATATATAATTCATTATGCACTTTTAAAACAATGCATTGAACATGGATTAAAATTAACTGGGATACATAGAGTTCTAGGGTTTACTCAGTCACCATGGCTAAAACCGTATATCGACTTGAATACAAAACTACGAAATGAGTCTACAAATGAATTCGATAGAAATAATTATAAGTTAGCAAATAACAGTATATATGGCAAAACCATGGAAAATGTCGATAAAAGAATTGATATAAGGTTAGTTACGCAATGGTCAAAAAATCATAGGAAGGATGGGGCAGAAAATTTAATAGCTAAACCGTATTTTAAAGACTTAACAGTGTTTTCTGAGAGTTTAGTTGCTATTCAAATGCAAAAGGTTTTAGTAGAATATAATAAACCTGTTTATGTGGGATTTTCAATTTTAGATATATCGAAAACTGTAATGTATGATTTTTTCTACGACTTTTTAAAACCTCTTTATGAAGATAAAGTTAAACTTTTGTATACGGACACAGACTCCTTCATATTAGAAATACAAACTGAAAATGTGTATGATGATTTAAAACGAAATATTGAAAAATTTGACACATCAAATTATAAAGCACATAATATTCATGAAATGCCAATATCAAAATCTGTAGTCGGTAAATTTAAAGATGAATATGCTGGTGAACCAATAAAGTGTTTTTACGGCACTTCAGCCAAAGCATATTGTGTCAAAACGGAGAGTGATACCATTAAAAAGGCTAAGGGAATTAAAACCAGTAGTATTAAAAAACAATTAGATTTTGTTCATTATAAAGATGTTGTCGAAAATAATTCAAAAACATTTTGTACAATGTATTTATTTAAATCCCGTTTACATAAAATTTACACTGAATTAGTCAGTAAATTAGCCTTAAGTTCTTCTGATGATAAAAGGTTTAAAATTCCAAACAGCTTTGACACACTTGCTTGGGGTCATCAGGATATTCCTTTTTATGAATGGTCAATGAATCATGAAGACCTTTCCAATTTGTAAATTCAACTTTCCCTTCCTATCTTAATTTTCAAGGTTACAGGTTATGTTATATATCAAAAGAACTCAAGTTCAGTTTTCAATTGCTTCTTCAGCTGCTTTAGTACTTGAATTAAATATGTGTTTAGAAAGCTTTGATTCTGAAATTTATAACAATTTCTTTAGAAATTACGAAAAACGACTTTCTTCATTTAAAAACTGGAAGGGAAAATTGAAACCTGAAGTGTTAGCAAGAGCCGGATTTTATTATACTTCCTATAATGATAATTGCAGATGTTTTTACTGTGGTGCAGAAATATTTGAGTGGACATATGATGATTGTCCTATTGATGAACATTATAAATATTTCAAATCTTGTGACTTAGCTACATGTTTATGGCTTTCAAAAAGTAGAAACAATAAAGAACAATATAGATTAAAATGTACTAATCAAAAAATAAGCTCCTATAAAGTAATTATTTGTGTATTGACTTGTTTTATTAACATTTTTTTGATAAGTCAGCATATAAAAAATTAAAAATTAGTTTAGTAATTTAAAAGTATTTAAATGTATATTTTTACAATTGTATACGAATTAAAATGATTCGCATGTCATTATTTAAAATGTAGTTTGATTTATTGAATCAATTTAAATATATTTGTTTTTTTGTATTTTAACCATTCTCTTCTTAGTACTAATATTAAACACATTAGTTTATTTAATCCTGTTTGTTTTATTATGCATACCCATATCCTATTATACGCAATTGTGGCGAACTCTATATTTGTCTATCATCCATCCAAAGTGTTAAAAAGCGAAATATGTTTTAAAAAAAACATCGAAGCAGTATGGCCCCACTCTTGCCATTTCATGAAAACTGAAAAAATTAATAATAATACTATTGTTTTCTCTTATCAGAGAAGCCAAATTGATAAAGACAATACTTTTTTCAAAATTTTATATTATTATTATAATAATACGATTTTTGATACAAACTGGATTCAAAAATTTGAAGAAAATGCTTCTTGCAAATATGCTTATAATTCGACCCATTTTCATAGTGAAAACTCCGATTTTAATATGTCATACATGTTATACATCATAATAATTTTATTAGTATTTTTCATATTAACTTATCTTGGATTAACTTATTTTCGATATAAATAATATTAAATTATTATTTTGCAAACGAAATAAAGTTCAAGGTCTTTAAAAAACCTTGAATTCTAATAAGGAGTAGTGGGGGATTTTATATAAAACTCAGAGATGTTTTAATAAGATATTAAATATTGCAAACACAATGTTCACTAAAACTAGCCAAGCAAGTGCATATTCGTTAAATACTCAAAAAAACAGTGAAAGTGAAGTTTGTAAAAGATCAGCTGAAAAGCTCATTAATTTTAAAACTTATTATTTGAACAATTGTACCTCAAAGTTTCTCCGTGTTGGATTACGATTAGATGATTTTTCGCCAACAATTCAAATAGGAAGTCAAAATGGATTTTCGATCAATTTTAATGAGGAACATTGGAAGAAATTAGGGATGTACCAGGGAGTTATTGCAAATTATTTTTATACGCCCGGTAGTGACACGTTTCCACTTAATATTGGTGATATTACTTTATATTTTGAAAAAATTAATGCTACTCCTATTGTAAAAATCCAAAATGTGAATGGAATTTATGTATGTCTTGCATGTGATTCAATGGATAAATTATGGGAACTGCAAGAACTTGTTGAATATAGAATTAAAATTCTTAAAAACCAAGAGTTCGATAAGTACTTCAGTATATTTCAATTATCCAATTTTAACGAGGGAAACAAATTGTTGACGAATGTATATAATGTTATTAATCCAAGCCAAAATACCAACAGTGAAAATGTTAGCACAGTATTAGAAATGTTAATAACATATCCATGTGAATTAGAAAATAAGCTGAAGAAAAATAACTTAAAGAGAAAATATTATGAAGAAATCAGTGCATATTAATGAAGCTAGAAATAAAGTTCATTTATTAGTAACGTGGAGTTTTGCATATAGGTATGCTCGAATGTGTGAATATCAAAAGTTTTATTTAGACAGGCTACGATTCAAGAATAGGATTATGCAGTGTGAAAAAGTTATAAGTAATATTTTAGATAATGAACATAGAAATATAATTTACAAGGAAAGATTTAATGTATCTAAATAAATATTTGAAATAAAACCTTAGTTGTTTGATTTTTTTTTATTTGTGTATAAAAATTAAAAGATATTTTAAATGTTACAAAACATCTTTTTTAAAAATCCAAGAATTATGAGTGTTTTCTAATCCTAGCCATTTTACTAAAACTTTATCTCCTTTTCGTCTTAACACTTTTTCAACTAAATACACATCCGGAATGCTTAACCAATTTCATAGAAATATAATTTACAAGGAAAGATTTAATGTATCTAAATAAATATTTGAAATAAAACCTTAGTTGTTTGATTTTTTTTTATGCAAAAAATATTTTAAATGTTACAAAACATCTTTTTTAAAAATCCAAGAATTATGAGTGTTTTCTAATCCTAGCCATTTTACTAAAACTTTATCTCCTTTTCGTCTTAACACTTTTTCAACTAAATACACATCCGGATGCTTAACCAATTGTAATTCCTCCTCATAAAAGGCTCCTTTAATTTCTAAATTGTTTTCATCTTTAATTAAATATGTTCTAGGATTTGTTAATTTAACGTCGTATATTTTAAATATTTCATTCGACCAATTAGGAGTATAACCCTTTGTAAACGCTTCTCTTTGTTTGCTTATTCGAACATAATTACCAAATTTAAATTTTGGATTCCTAGGGTCAATTGTTTTCTTGTATGTATAAGATGCTGTGAGAATTTGTTTTTCATTTCTTTTACTGATTTCACATGGTTTTTTTCCAGTAGTAGAATGGATTGTATTATTATATGTTTTTACAATTTCGTCTAAAATGTCCACCCATTTATAATTTCCACGTAAACTAAACTTTTTCCACATTAAATTTTTTATAGTTCTATTTGCTCTCTCTACGACACTAGCTTTCATGTTTGAGTATGTGTTGTAGTGATTTATGTTAAATTTAACCATTAAATCTTTAAAACATTTATTAAAAAACTCTTTTCCCATATCGGTTTGGAGATTTTTCGGTTTATATTTTGCTCTTTCTAATATCTTTTGCATTGCCAAAGTTACGTCATTTGCAGATTTCGATTTAACTGGTTCTACCCACAGAAATTTTGAAAAAACATTGATAACTACAAGAATGTATCTGTAGCCCTTATTTAATTTCCAGTATGGTAACATCTCAACTAAATCACCTTGCCATAGATCATTTATTCCTTTCACGATAACTCTTCTTCGTCTGTATTTATTCCTACTTGGTCTGTGAAGTTCATTAACAACGTCCTCTTTAATTCTGTTACTCATGACTGAAATTGGACAATGATTAATTTTCAACCATTATCGGACATTTTATTACTAATTCGCCATAGAAAGTTGGTATAGTAACACTATTTTGAGGGTGAAAACTAATTTCATCACCCTGTTTTATATTTATTTGCTTTCCGTACGGAATCGGAATATTGTTTATTTTTAACAAAACGTCATCTTTGGGATACTCAACTTTGATTATTTCGCCTGACGTAAATGGAAACTTATATATTAATCTTCCATCTTGAAGTAGTTGATAACTTCTCTTGGTTGCATCAAAGGTTCCAATAAATGGCATAACAATATTATAAAATAAAGTTGCATTGGCAATATTTACAACGTTTAAAATTTGAGGGGTATCACTTAAATTTAAATTATTTTTGTCCCTATTTAATATATGTGATCCAAATTTGTCAATCGACATATTTGCACGGAAGTTCTAAGACGAATAAAAATTTTGTTGAAATACCGAGTTTTTATTTAATAACTTTTGCTTCCCTAAGTTCTTCTAAAATTGACACAATTTCATTTTGATGACCTGTATGACCAGCCATTTGCGATGATACAAGTAGTTTCAATCTTTCAATTAATTCATTAATATTGTCGAAATAAATGTAATCTATTTTCTTGTTAGATAATTTTAACATATCACCACCTTTTTTTAATGAAGAAGATCGTGGTCTCTGAGGAGGTCTTAATTTGCTTAAAGTGCTTAAACTAGACATACTTGAAATGCTAGATGAAGATCTTGTAGGTTTAATTATATTTTTTTCAACTAAATATGGTTTAATTATGGTTATATATTTCGGATCTGCAGTACCTTGTACCTGCTCTTTGGGGTCATAATTTCTTTTGTAAGCATTTGTACGTTTTAATATGTCCATATAATTTTCTAAATCAACAGGTTTGTAACCTTTAGGATCTTTGAAAAAAGTAGTTCATACAATCCAGGAGTTCCCTTATAAATAAGATCTTTGAGTTTTAAATTTTCATCCTTAAACTCAACAATA
This sequence comes from Kuschelorhynchus macadamiae, assembly GCA_030620095.1. Taxonomy (NCBI): domain Eukaryota; kingdom Metazoa; phylum Arthropoda; class Insecta; order Coleoptera; family Curculionidae; genus Kuschelorhynchus; species Kuschelorhynchus macadamiae. Next base: position 26,475 of record JAUTXW010001068.1, read on the forward strand.
GAATCTCCAATTTTCCATTTTTCTAATAATGGATCATGTACAAAACCATGCGTATGATCTAATTCCCGATTCCCTTTAATCGAGTCATCAACAAATGATCTTACAAGTGGATGATATCCTTCGAGGTACGTATTGTAAACCTCACCTCTTTTAGTTAATTCAAGCATTTCTTGTCTTATATCTTCTGTCGTGGGTTCCACTAAAGATGATTCGGTTTCATAACTAGGTTGAGTACCACTTGGTTGATCTAAGAATACATCTTCATTATAATTTTGTATAACGTCTTCATCTTGTAGGAATGATGGCATATCATGAGGAAGATATTTATTATATATATTTGTTTGTCGTCTTCCTGATCTTTTTTTCGTAGTTGAAAAAATGTTTTTGTCGATTTCTGGAGTTAAAAAGAGTGGTGGCGAACTGGGTTCCCGCTTTACCAAGGGTTCGGTTTTTATTGTTTTGATTAATTCTTGCAAAGGTTCAGTTATTGGTTTTAATTCTGTTTCTTGTCGAACTTTAATCTCTGCTAAATCCGATTTTAATGCTTGATACTTTCGTTTGACGGCTTTTCGAGCTTCTACCAGTTCTTTTGCAACTTTTGCATTCATGTTGACTAAAATATGACGAGTCATACACTAAGGTCTATTGTTACGGTAAGATATTATATATGTTTTAAAAATGTATAAAATTGTCAAATCCTTTTCGATATCTTCCAGATTTTAAACTGCAATCCTTATCGATAACTAAAAAATCAAAGTCAGATTCCCAACATAAGGAACACATTTTTTTAAAATTGTCGAACGACATATCTGGGGTGACGTGATCATCATAAACATGTTTTAAATTCGTACAATCTTGTCTAAACAAAATTAACAAATTTGCATTGTCTCTAATCAGTTGTTTTGGAATCGAAGAATAAGTTTGACACAAATAAAAACAATCGGTGTTTTTATGTCTTCCAAATGAAAAGTAATCTCGCATTACACTTTGATTACAGCAAACAATATCATCAAAAATTATAACTGAATTGGATTTTACTTCATCTGGTGACACAATGTCTTCTTCGCTTGTAGACTCGAAGTATCCAATTTCTTTAATTGACTGCATTACATTTCTTAAAAACTCATATTTTGTTTGATACAAGGATTTTGAGAAAATATATATATTCGCAAAACGTAATCCATTTTCAGATATTAAAAGAGCAACTACCACATTGGTTTTTCCTGAACCAGAAGGTCCCACAATTAAACCTCTTTTAGAACAACCTCCAAACAATTTTCCATGCTTTTTAAAATTAACTAAATTGACATCATGATTTTTGACAGGCAAGGAAAAAGATTGCTTTTCTAACCACATTTTAGGGAAACCAAAGCGTGTCTGAGAAATATCTTCATATTTTTCATTTAAATATCCAACCTTATTTAAGTCGTCAGTATATATAATAGAAGGTTGAAGTAGATGTGGACATATTACGAGATCAAAGCTCATGACGAGAGGTGGTTCATTAAACACTTTAATTAATAGGTTACCGTTCGAATTACATATTCCTACATACAATTATTGTGGTCCAGGAACCAAACTAAATAAACGACTATTTAGAGGAGATAAGGGCAAAAATCCTTTAGACGAAGCGTGCAAGCAACACGATATTGCTTACTATAAATTTTCTGATTTAAAACACCGCAACTTAGCGGATCAGGTGTTAGCAACAAAGGCATTAGATAGATTCAAGTCTCCTGACGCACCATTCAGTGAAAAGATTGTTGCTTTAGGAATATCGGGGATCATGAAAGCTAAATCAAAATTAGGAATGGGTTTAAGAAAGGGAAGGGGAATAAAACTAAAAAAAAAAGAAAAAAGATTCAATTAAAAACATTTCTTTCCAGTCAGCTGTTCAAAAAGCTAAAAAGGGAATAATTGGAAAAAAATATAAAAATTTACGTATTGCAGCTCAAGATGCGTTGTCTCTAATCAGCAATTATAAGGGACGAGTAAAAAAACCCCCAAATCGAATTATTCCGATTCCAAAAAGTGGTGGTGTTTTGCCATTAATCCCTCTTTTTGCAGGATTATCTGCATTAGGAGCCCTTAGTGGCGGTGCAGCTGGAATTGCTTCAGCTGTTAACTCGGCAAAAAGTGCTAAAAACAAACTGGAAGAACAAAAAAGACATAATAAGGTTATAGAACAATTATCTATAGGGAAAGGTTTATTTTTGCGCCCATATAAACAAGGATGTGGATTATATTTAAAACCAAAAAACTGTTAAAGATGCTGCCTCGCAAACCACTAACTAATATTGATTTAAGAATGTATGTCAAGAAATTAGAAATTCCAAATTTCCGTGGTGTATTTATGCGGAATAATATGCCAAAGACTATCAATAAATATGAAACCGGCATTATAAATTTAGATGACAATAGTGGAGCAGGAACACACTGGACTGCTTATATTAAAAATGATAAAATTATTAATTATTTTGATAGTTTTGGTAATTTAAGACCTCCTTTAGAAATAATATCTTATTTTTTTAGCGATGGTAGCAAAAACAAAATTTTATATAATCATAACTCTTACCAATCTTATGATTCTTCAAATTGTGGTCAACTTTGTTTAATTTTTCTCTATAAAAACACACAATAGATAGTCTTAGAATCATTTTGGAAGACACTAGGTTACAATGTCGTTCACGATAGCGCTTTCCACTCAAGGAGCAATATTACATGCAGATTTTAACCCTCCAATTTATTTAAATGTAGACTCAGAATATGTTATAGGTTTAACCAATTTTGAAACTTTTAATGCAATTCCAAATATTGATGAAAAAAATAATAAATTTTTCTATGGAGATGGTGACGATTTTATTGAAATCCCACCGGGAAGCTATGAAATTCAAGATATTAATAAATATTTAGTAGAACAATTTGATAAAGTGGGTATTTCGTTTCATTTATTTGCAAATAATAACACTCTACAGTCGGTAATTAAATCTTCTACCAATATCACCTTTAAAGAGGGTAGTATAGGCAAAATTTTAGGATTTAAAAATCAGATTATTAAAGGTGATGGAAAGAGTAAAGCTTCCGATGTTCCAGCAGAAATTATAAAAGTTAATTCACTATGTATCGATTGCAGTATCGCCGAAGGCTCCTACTTGAACGGAAGTCCTGTTCATATTATTCATCAATTTTTTCCAAATGTCTCTCCTGGATTTAAAATAATTGAAAGTCCACAAAATATTATATATTTTCCTGTAACAGTGAAAGTGATAGATAAAATTACTGTAAAGATATTAGATCAAAACGGGGAAATAGTTAATTTTCGGAACGAAACAGTTACACTCAGACTGCATATAAAAAAACTAGATTAGTAATGGTTATATTATATAATCAAAATTTTAGTATTCCAAATAGAACTGTTCAAAAAACATATAATAGGAATCAACTGATCAAGAAAAACATTAGTAGGCGTGGTAACGTTAAAGAGCTAACAACTGCAAATAAAAAGTTTCTTAAATCTCTAGGACTTCAACTTTTACTATGAATATCCTTAATGTTACAGAAAAACTTTTAATTGATAATTCCATTACTCATTCGGAAATTCATTCTTACGAACCATATTTACCAAACAAATTAGGAAATAATGATGAGATAATAATTCCCGTTCACGAAATTGAAAAATACACACTACCCTGCGATAGTTTTCTTTACATAGAAGGAAAGTTAACTAGAGAGGATGGAACAGTTTCTAAAACAATGAGCTTAATAAATAATGCAATTGCCTTCCTTTTTAAAGAAATAAGATATCAATTAAATGGTGTCACTATCGACTCGGTAAGAAATGTTGGTATCACATCAACTCTAAAAGGTTATCTTTCATTTAATGAAAATGAGTCAGCTAAATTAAGAAATGCAGGCTGGAATCCTGTAAAAACTGTTGAAACAAGCGCAACTTCGACAACAAATATCTCAATCGTTGACGAAAAAACAGGTTTTTTTAATGTTTGCATTCCCCTTAAGATTTTAATGGGATTCTTCGAAGATTATAAAAAAGTAATCTTAAATTCAAAACAAGAACTTATACTTGTTAGAGATAATACCGATAACAATGCAATTTCAACCACAGATGACAGTGAAAATCCGAAAATTACTCTTAACAAACTTACATGGAATATACCTCATATATCAGTAGGAATTCCCCAAGAATTATCTCTAACCAAAATTATAGATAAAAGTACTGATATACTTATTGCATTTCGAAGTTGGGAGTTAATTGAATATCCAGAACTATTAAAAACTAATAGACACAATTGGCCAGTTAAAACTTCAACTCGAGTTGAAACCCCCCGTCACGTCATAGTTGCATTTCAACAAGAAAAATGGAATAAGAAAAAGAGCAATATGAGCGAATTTAATGACATAGACTTAACAAACATCAAAGTATTCCTAAATTCTGAAAGGTATCCTTATAATGATCTTATATTAGATATGAGTAAAAATAAATTTGCTCTCTTGTATGAAATGTATTCCAATTTTCGGAATACTTATTATGGAAAAACAGAAGAACCATTATTTGATCCCATTGTATTCAAGGACAAGGCACCCATTGCATACATTAATTGTTCACATCAAAAAGAATCTTTGCAAGCAGGACCTATTGTAATGAGAGTAGAATTTGAACTAAACAAAAACATAGAAAAAGACACAACAGCGTATTGTCTAATATTACATGATAAAGTTTTTAGCTACAATCCACTTACTAAAATTGTAAAACAACTGTAAATTATCTGCGCATGCGGGATATCTTAAGTTTAATTCCTAAATATTACTTACAGATAACAAAAGAGTCAGTTGTTATTAGATGTTTGAGAATAAAGTGTGGCTAGCTTATAATGTCACGTAGATTAGGCAAGATAGAAACTTTTATCAAAAAACTAAGGAAACTCAAAAAGGACATTGAAGATTACTCCAAAAAAACTTTTATCTTTAAAAAATTTCCTAAATTGAAAATATGAGGCTTGTACTAGACATTCAAGGTTTTAAAGACGAAAAAAATAAGTTAATACCTAAAGAACTGGCAGCCTATGATGGATACAGAATAAGCCACTATATTTTTAAAAAACCTTTTTCTTTTAAACTTTCTTTCACCTGAGCTACATAAGCAAGCTATTTGGTTAATGAAAAATTACCACTGTATATATTGGAATTCTGGGTATACCCCACTTCATCAATTTTCAAATATAATCAAAGAGTTGACCGAGGATATTGAATTTGTTTACGTTAAAGGAAAGGAAAAAGCTGACTATGTAAGGAAGTATTCAAAGAGCCCAGTTATTGAGTTAGATGAACAACCAGTCTTAATGTCATCTAAACCAAGATGTTTTTATCACACGAAATCATCATGTATGTGTGCACTTTCAAACGTATTATATTTATTTGATAATTTTTTTATGAATGAATAAAAATAATATTAACTATATGAACTATTGTTTTATTTAAAATTTACATTACTGCAGTTCTCAAATTTACACTAATTTATAGCCTATTATAACATAACATTAAAATTATATTGTATTTCTAGATTACCGATATCAGAAAAAAAATCTTTTCTATTTCTGTTTTCTAAAAAATTTTTACACACTTGCACTATTTTTTCGCAAAATTCAGCATGTTTTAAATATTCGTGACTTTTCATAAAATCTTGAGCTTCCAAGTTATCATCATCACCAGCAAACGCTAAATATCTTGAGCAAGCTTCTGACATAACACACTCTTCAAGCATTTCGGTCACTAGTTTTTCCATTACAAGTTCTTAAACAAAATGTTCTTGGGATATTGAAATGTAAAAATCCTTTTCAGTTTCTGCTACTGATATTTCCTTTAAAACTGTTGTATCTTGAATATATTTTTTTTAGATTTATGACTTCAGTATAATAGCCTAACTTCACCAACTCATGTACAAATTCCAATAAATCAAAATTTTTTAAATAGTCATCACACAATGTCACTACTTTTAAATACTCGTCTGAAAGTTCTGCATAAAATGAGGACAAAGATGGTTTACTTCTCATCTGATGGTCATTGATTTCATTTAGCAATTTAATAAATTCACTATGCAATTCTTGAATTGCTTATATTAATTCGTTGTTCTCACCACTGAATGACATTTTAACAATGTGCGTAAGTAATGATTCTTTATACTTAATATTTCCACTAGGCTACTATTTTCGCAGAGGGGATAACCTTCACGGCAAGGATAAGTTAACGAAGGATATTGATTAAATAACATTTAAAATTAGAGAGGAGGAGGAGTAGATATAAGGAGGACGAGGTGCTTCTCTCCTTAAATAAATAACTACTTTTAACATCACAATTATTTGTATAACTATAATAACATAGAGTTTAAGGTCGCATAGTTGCAATTTTGATTTCAATGTCATCGAAATTATTCACCTCGTACATGTGTGTTTGTTTACTTTTATAAGGTTATTAGGATTCATTAACTGTTTTGCGGCAATGTTATGTTATATTCTAACGTGTGTTTTACGATTTGGTAAATTGATAATTTACATTTTTAAAAAGCATTGACCTATCGAAATTCTTTTCGATTAATGTTTTGATATGTCTTATTTTAGGTATATTTTGCTTTGTCCATAAAACTGTAAAATTTTTCTGCGGCAATAAAGCATACTTTTGTTTGTTTGTTTGTTTGTATCCGTTTGGTCAGAAATTTACAATTGAAACTGATCATAAACCTCTTACTTGGTTATTTTCACTCAAAGAACCTAATCAGAGATTAATTCGATGGAAATTAAAGTTAGAAGAATATAATTTTGAAATTAAATACAAAAAAAGTAAAGAAAATAAAGTAGCTGATGCTCTAAGTAGAATAGAAATTAATGCCTTAACAAGAAAACAAGCACAAGACAATTTATTAAATGAAGATGATGATTTACTGTCTGTATTACCCAACGTCTAGTCTGACAATGAATTAAGTCCTGGTGATATCGACGAAATACTAAATAGTAATCTTGGAAATTCAAATTCAGACTTACTCGCTGATCTACCTTTAGCGGATCAATTACGTCTCTCGAATGACGATAAGGATGATGACATCACTGTGCATACATCTGAGAAGAACCCTATATGTGGTCTCACTTAAAACTCACTCACAGAAAAATGTATACACTTTTCACAATTACATAGATTTAAATTAGAAGATTCTTACTCCGTAAAAAAATTTGGTAAAAACTCTTTCCAAGTTACCCTAAGACATGGTAATGAGGAAAATAATATATTAACATTTATCAAAGAATATATCAACCCAAATTTAACCTAAGGTATTTATTATGAGGAACAGATACTCGAAAGTAAAATAATTGAACTCCTCAAAGAACATTTTGAAAAATTAAAATTTGTCAAAGCTGGATTTAAACCAATCCTCTTAGATAAAAATAGGTTTAACGAAGAATTATCTCTTTAACATAGCCAAACTCACAACGGTATTAACGAAACTTATAATCACTTTCAAAAACTTGTATATACTCCAAATATAAAAAAACTTATAACGAATTATATAAATAAATGTCAAATTTGTCTAATGTCAAAATATGAAAGACACCTCTATAAAACACCTTTTAAAGGTCCCCTAATCCCTGAAAAACCTTTTCAACATCTGTTTATAGATACTTTTAGCATTGAAAATGAACATTTCTTAACTATTATGGATCTCTTTAGTAAATATGCACAAGCATACCACTTTGTCTCTAAAACAACAACCAATACTTTAACCAAATTACGTCATTTTATGACACATCATAATTTTCCAGACCAAATAACTTCTGATTCTGCTGGTGAATTCAACAATCATACGATTAAAGAATATCTCAAGCTGCATAACGTTGACTATGACGTTACTTCCATGAATCCCAGTTCATTATCACCTTTAGAAAGATTCCATAGCAACATTAAAGATCTAATGATCACCGCAATTTTAATTTATAATCAGAGTGTACATTCGTCCACTAATTTTACACCTTTTTCGCTATTGTACGGCCCCTATGAAAATTTAAATAAACATTTAATGGAAATAAATGAAAATATATATGAACATTATAACGAAAAACGTCGAAAAGAAATGCTCCCCTTTTATGAAAAACTTTCTCATCATATGAAAGACAAGGCTAGTAAAACGTTAGAAAAAAGAAATAAATATACCCCTGAAAATAATGTCGAACTTAGTGAATCAATATATTTAAAAACATCTACTCAAAGAGGTAATAAACTCGTCCTTTATATCGTAAGATAGACAAAATTCAACAAGAAAAGGAAAAAATTAAAATTTCAAATGAACCCCACTTAAGCTTTCATTTGAGAAATGCCAAGCCTCAAAGACGACAATTTTCTTTGCAGGACTACGACAATGCTCCTGATCCCAGGGATGGTCAACAGCCAGGAAGTTCTAAAGATTAAGAATGTGCCATATATCCAAGAAAATTTAGATTTAGCATTTCTTGTAAATTATCATAAGACATATTTTCATATTAGTTTAACTTCTATTAATAAGAATATACAACGCTGCGCAACTAATACTTTTCTATTAGAATTAAAAGTTAACAATAAGAATAATACACTTTTTAATCGTTTACAAGAATCGGTAAAATCACTTCGCGAAAAATATAAATTATTAACACATCAAAGAAATAAACGTAGTTTGTTTAATGGCTTAGGTACAGCTATTAGATATTAGTTACTGGTAATTTGGATCAGAATAATTTAGGAGAAATTATGGCAAATATGCAAATTCTACGAAATAATGAAAATAAGATAAAAATTCAAAATACCAAAACTTTGTCTCTACTGTATTCTTTACAAACTAAATTCGAAAATGCCACTTATAAAATAAATTCTCAATTTCAGCAAGTAACAAAAAGTCTCAATAACATTAACGAAGAAATAAAATTACAAGAAGCTATTCTTAGCGAAATCTTTAATGTACAAATTTTAGAAGCTTATTTAGATAAGCTCTTAAATATTATCGCCCTTAGTGTTAATGGGGAAATAAATCTCTTACTTATAAACACTTTAGATATAATTGAAATCAAACAGTTCCTAAATACCATATTTTCTCGCAATGAACTTATACCTTTTTCTAAATTATATTATTTCGAGTTCATGAATCTCTGCAAATTAAACGTTATAGTTTCCGATCACGAGGTAATCTTTGTACTAAAGGTTCCTATTATATATAGTATTACTTATAACTATCAAAAATTATATCGTGTATATTTAATCAAACTAATTTACTTGTTACACCAACGCCTTATGTAATAGAAGATGAAAACATAAACTTTTTAGAAAAACCCTGTATAAAATTAAGTATTAATCGAGTTTTGTGTTATAAAATTTTGTATAATGAATGTAATTTAAGAACATTGTCAAAATGTCTAATTGTTCATAGTAGTAATTATTCACAAGTTAGTATAATGAAAAATAATCAATTATTAATAAATACTAATCAGAAAACGTTATTATTTGAACATTGTAATAAAACACAAATCGTAATAACTAGTCCGACTTTAGTTCATAAATATTGTAAAATCTCAATTCTTAAAAGTACTTATGTCTATAAAGAAACGATGAACAGTAATATTAAACAACCTAGCATAGATATGTATGATTTCACAGCACACAAAATATCATTTCAGCCTTTAGACACGTACGATAGTATTAAGAAAAAAATTGAAAATTTACAACATGACGTAGTTTTAGACAATTTAAAATAGCAAAATTACTCAATTTCTCTTAGTATATATTGATTCAATTTTTCTATGTACAATGTATTTAGCATATAAGAAATTGCAAGAAACATGCAAATGAAGATGGGACTGACTGACAAATACTGACCAATTAAAACCTCTCAACGCAATCCAAGTCGTTCCTAGCATGTCTCTGAACTTCCAAGCCCAAGGAGGGAGGAATTAAGAAACCATACTTTCCCTGCATACCAGACGTCGCCCATGTCGTCACACACTTTCGAGCCCATAAGGGAGATATCTTGTTTATGTTTACTTTCTAATATTAATGTTAAGCTGATTGGCTAAACCTTATAAATATAAGACCCTTAATATGTTATAGTCAGTATCAATACAGAAAGCTTCGTGTAAAGTGGTTTCTTTTTAAAAACGGTTTCCCTAATTCGGAATCCTTAATTATATGACATAGAAAATATTTTCTTAGTTCATCCGAGGAGTTCCAATCCAGCGTGATGTTGAGAAACAATAAGTCCATTGAAGTAATAGAAAGGCGTAACGTTAAAATCTGAGAAACTTGTAAATGGAAAATGGAAGAATGCTACAATAAATAATGATCTTTTTATTCCCGAGCTGAAAAAAACATTTATTCTGAGAAGGCAGTTACAAGTAAAGGCATGAAAGTTGTGAAAGAAGTTGATAAGACATTTATTTTTGATTAAAATCATCTGGTTACCACAGCACAGCGTGAATATAATAATATCTATAAAATGTTTTTTTGTACACTAGGTGCAAATTCAACATCAAATGAAAAAAAAAAACGATTTCATATCAAGATTTTCAGTGATGTCTGTGGATCAATGAATACTCCTTCAGTTCAAAGTGCAAAACCAACGGACGTTCGATTTTGAAACTCGACGAATCTCCCAACTGCTTGCAGACTGGGATGAAACAGCTCCCCAAAAATGGAAACATTTTTATTTCATTCAAACAGTTTGATTATTTTTATATTTTTGAATATAAAAGCAATGATTTTCTTTATTTAGGATTAGTCTCGAGGGTCCCGAAAAACAAGAATAAAAGTTTTTTTTTAGGTGGAACACGTTTTTTAAGGTGGAACACGCACAATTTGTTTCATTTTTATCTTTGTGGCATAATTTTTGACACCAAAAAATTGTACAAATCATTAACGTACATTATTTTTTGTTAAATGTATATAAAAAAAAATGCCAATACAATATTTCGAAAAACGACGAAATACGTCAAATTTCTTTTTTAATTCTTTTTTGTATCCAGACACATTTTCCACACAGTATAGGGTGGCACTAGCGATAGAAAACATCCCCGAAAAACGATGTTTTTATTTTTAAACGGTAGTAGTAAAAAAAAATTGTGAAACACTTTAAATCTATTGTTTAACATTTTTGTATCTGTTTGTAAGTAAAACATTTTTGGGGTAGCCCTAGGAAGATAAAACTGTCCTCTAAAAATGGTAGCTGAAGTACATAACTACGAATAGTTTCATCATTTCTCCGTCATTCAGCGACGCGCCAGACAAAATGCCAATTTCGGCGCTTCGCCAAGCGTCCGGCCGCCCACACTGGATCGAGTTTATGTCAGTAGTTGGACATTTCATTTTTATAATATATTTTTAGGAATACTTTGCAAAACAATACTTTTTTTAATTAAAATTATTAAATATTCCATAAGTTTGAAATTAAATAAACTCTAATTGTTTTTTGTAGATATACAGGGAGTCTAAAATAAGATATCCTATCCCCCTATCTAGAACTATAAAATATAGAGGAAAAATTTAAATACACATATTTCTTAGGTTATTTTGAAATTTAATTTAATATATTTTACTTTATACAGGGTGCTGCGTTTTGTTTCGGCTAAAATAAAATTTCTTATTTTAAATAGGACAACCTATATATTATTGCAAATTATGATAGTGGGCTTTAAGACGAGTTCAACGATACATAATAGTATGGGTCTGTGATGCAATGTTTTGAATCTATTCACTCACTCACGGTTTCAGACTTATTGAAGATCATCTCATTGAGGATTTGGCATCAGTCATAATATTAATAATTTTTCCATCGATCATTGTAAAGGACATAACATGACTTACTGTAATGTCTTTGTAAGTAGTAGGTAACAATTCGGTAATTTCTTGCTGAATTTCACCAGCAATTTTTTTTACCAAAATATCATCTTCTTTGGCAAAGCGAAATTGTATAGGTCTACAATACCTTGTAGAAGATGGATGCTCATTTTTCCAAAGAACACAGTCATTGTCATTTGCGTCACATAATTTAATAGGCACAAAACTACATATAAAAACATTATTATCAGACTCGTTATTATTCAAAGTCATATTGTATTGTGCCTGATCAGATGCCCCATCACAACCCCACTTAGAAAATAAAACACAATTTTTATTTTGCAAACTCGGCTTATTCAATGTTTCGATTAATCTAGTGGTAGTTTGATTTAAAACTGACTGTATTTTTACCTTGACAAACGATTCGGTTATTTCAATTGTGTCTTTTGCAGGGTAACAATCTGACTTCGCTTTTTGGATTTGATAATAACTGGGAAAATTTTCTGAATGACTTTGAATTACGTTATATTGGTATTTTGATAGATCAGCTGCAATAAAAATACTTAAAGCTTCTTCTTTTGACAACTTTCTCTTCTGAGTTCAGAATTGATTTACAAAACTTTCTGATTTTCGGAACATGCTCAGGGTATGTCTGCAAGAAATCACAAACAAATCGGGCATCCGTTGATTTCAGTCTTTTTCTAGCAGCAAAATCAATGTGTTCCTGAGGATACTGGTGTTAAATATTCCGTTCTTCTTCTCTTTTGCCTATCACCCAACGAGTCAAATGTATGGGAGGTAGAGGATGTTGTCGCCATCTTCTCGTCGTTATTTTCTTCATTATTTAAAACTAAAAATGTTTTTTGTAGCCACATCTGATGATTACGTAAAATTTTTTTCATTTATACAGGGTGTTTTAAAAAACCACGTCCCGATGAATTACGATCCTGTTTAAACCGCTTGACGCAAAACGCTGAATTTTGGCACACAAGTTGATTTTAGAGTATAGAGGTGCAATAAGAAAGGCTTTTTAAAACTGAAATTTCAGGGTTGTGAAAAAGCCTTTTAATTACTACATATTTTTTATTTAAAAAACAGTCAGTTTTTCAGGAAAACGTTTGAACACTTGTATTTTGTATAACATTATTACCTATTTTAGGATATTTTAAAAATAATATAAGGTGTTAAAAAAAAGGATCAATGAGGCAATTTAAATACATCTTTATATCTTACCCGTTATCGCCATACGCAGGTGGAGCCGCGGATACCCGTTAAATAAATAATAATTTTCAACACTTTTGATAGAGTTGATTAAAAGAAGTCTTTTTACTACTGTCTTTCATGTGGCATATTCCGGCAGCATTTTTTGGGGTATTTATTAGCTGCACGTATTTTTTGTTACAGCTTTGGATTTCCCCGATGTAAAAAATCTCACCACTAGCTCGTTAGAAGCAGACGTTGTACATTAAGCAGAGTTAAAATATGCATAAAATGCTGTGGAGTGTTTATGTTGTGTGTGTTTTATTTTAAACATAAAAAAAATGTTGGTAAACTTTTGATGAATTTGAAAAATTACAAATGAATATTCGCCCCTATAAAAATTCATCTTATTTTAACTAAATTTTAATTATTTTCTTTTAGGGGAGGATGCAGGTTAGGACAGATTTTATACTGAATTTAATACGTTAACTTATACATTTATTACCAACTATGTTTGATTATTTTGCAAGATTGAATAAATTAAAATCATTAGGAACACGAGAAAAATCACATAATTAAATCATTCATCATTACTATTATAGGTGCTCGATTTTGAGACCCCTGGGACTACTTATATAATGTCCATGCTATTGTAATTTTTTAGAAGGTACATGGTGGATGTATTTCTGAAGTACACATCTTTTGTTTGAAACTTAAAATAGCCCAACTTTGAAGGAGGAAGACTATTTTGTTTTCAAACAATGATGAAAATAAATAAAACTAATAAATGTGTTTTTTATAAGTACCTAGGCAACACGATTCTTTTAGAATTTTCTGGTTCATTTTTATTTCATATTGATATTTTCATACATGAGGTGAATTCTCTCTGAAATTCACATAAATACCTGTGGTTTTTATATCTGTAAAATTTAAATACGTTTTGTAGGAATAATTTTAAATTTTAACAAAGATAGTGTACCTTCGGGGGTATAGTAATTCGGTAGGTATAAAAACTTATTTCCTATTGGTCATATTATAGTGGTAGAAATTAAAAGCTCATAAAATTAGACATTTTTTATGCAACACTAAAACTTTCATAGTGGTAGTCTCATAATGCTGGCTGATGCAATTTAACTCACCGGATCCGTGACAATCTGTGCAAGAATAAAGCTTTTAGTTATCAGTATTATATTGATCCTTTTTATGTGACTTCCACTTAGAAAGTTTTGCTGTTGCAGACAGTAGCAGGCATTAACAGCGTATACCCCCGCAGTTATCATATCACAAAGAGAAAATTATTGGGAAGCAACTGTTCATTGGTACCTAATTTACTAAGGCATTGCTTTGTAGTGAAAAAATAATTCTTGCGCATGGCTATGCATATGTAACATATTAAATATTTTAGTCTTGTATCTACAAACAAATAAAAATTGACCTTTTATATATTCTCAATCTTGACCAAAAATGTACATACAGATTCCTGAATCACTGGAAAAGTAAGAAAAAATTGGGGATAGTAGTTTTAAGTTCTCAAGTAATTTAGTGTACTAATGTATGTTACTGTATCTGGATAGCATTTTAAATATTAATAAATTTTTTACTTTTTAACTTATCGGAGTGAACAAAAAACTAATTGTAGGGTTACTTAAAACTTTTTTTCTGGTTGTTAGAAAAACAAAAGACTATTAATTTTACAAGATATCACCATAAGTTTTATTGTTTAAATCGGACACACCTCGGCACACACTCTATACTATATTTCCCTCAAATGGAACTCTTCTTGCAGATTATAAATATAATATCTGGTTTGATAACTTTATCTTCGAAGACACCCGATCAATTTAAGAAAAACCGTATGAGGCAGTGTGTTAGAGATAGACGGACAGCATTATTACATAGTGGAGTGGATAGGTATCAAACCAGATATAATTATAATCTGCAAGAAGAGACCCATTTGAGGGACATATAATAGTCAGGATGTCCCATTTGAAAAATATAATTTATAGTAATATCTTGTAAAATTGACAGTCTTTTTTTTTCGTTTTTTACAAGCTTGGTAATTTATGTAATTTTTTTAACAAGCATTTGACCTCCCAAACTAATAATATAACAGACTTAATATTTGAACAGCACATATTTAAGGTTTTTTAAATACTTTTAATGTATGAGTGCATTACATCATTGGATTTTGGAATGCAAAGGTTTGTTACAAAACAAATTAAAAAATCCAGGTGTGTATTTAAAAGTTGATGATGGCCCCTCGTTTACGAAACATCAGATTCAAAATATGACAGCATCATAAAATGTTAGACAAAAAATGCTTTGGCAATATGTTTACAACTTTAAAAAAATATTAGCATAATTTTAAAAATGCAATATTTTATTCGTTTTTAAATATCTCAAGAACATAATGGCTAGAATTCGCCTGCAGGTGCTATTAGGCTTGTAACGAAATTGTCTAAAACTTTCCATATTTAACCATTTTTCTATCTCTTGCAATAAGCGAGATCTGTTTTGTGATGTTACATCCTCTCCAAATATGAAAATACAAATTTTCGGAAGTCAAAATCTCAAAAATAAGTAAAGATACTACATACAAATAGCTAGAATCTGGGACAAAATTCAAAAGAAATTGGTGTTTTATTTAAAAAATAAAAGGTGATATCACCACTACGTTTTATACCAATATGTATATTTAAAAATATTTCTAAAATGTAATAAAAATAAGTAAAGTAAATAAGCATCCAAATGTGTATTCCTCTTTTTTTTTAACTGGCATGTTTTTTAATACAGAATTGTTTCTAGTTCAAAATTCCAAGTATTACTAGTATTACTCTGTATTATCATATTTCTTATCAACTTGAACGAAATTGTGCCATCCAGAACTGGTATTTTATTTGTTAGGGCAGTGTGTAAGTCAACAAATATTACAGGAATAAATACATGTTTATTATTAAATCAATTTTTCGAAAAAAAAAAGTATACATGGTAAGAAATCTAGCCTACGACACAACTGCCTAAAAAATATATGGAACCTCTAAGTTTTACACAAATTCAATGAAGATTGGATAATCATTTTAGACAGAAATATAAGCAGAAATATTAAAATATGTAATATTATTTATTGCTTCTTTTTAACATTATCACTATACAAGGTTCAGATGCTAACATCGATGGTAATTTTCTTTAAATATAATACCATTTTTTTTATTACATGCTTAGTTTTTTAAGGTCTTTCCGAAGGTCTTTCTTATAGCATCAGCTTTTAGTCTATATAGAAGAAAGAGTTTTTCTGATAAAAAAAATCGATAAATTCACCTTTACCAACAACACACGGACGACTATACCAAACTGCTCTTCTAAATCTCAATGGAAATGGGAAAACATTTTTTTTTGGGGATCCCGAAACCCTAAAATGCAAAGATCTGTAAAATCTCTTAGGGTGATTTTTTCACGATTACAATACTTCCGCATAAGAAAGATCATACAAAACTGAGGTAGGAGTACACAATTCTAAGTAGAATTATTTAGATTTTACAACTTTTCTAAATATCAAATTGTTTTTCAAATGTCGTATCTCAAAAACAATTGAACTTAGGATTTTTAAATATGTAGAGTCAAAAGCGCAATGTAATAAATAACTTAACATGTTATAATATTTTTTCAGACATAATAACCTGAATTACTCAAATTTGTGAAAGGCTTTAAAGACGCATGATTTAAGTATGCGCTTGAAACTGCAAACAAGAAAAAATATCCTACAAGTTGTATCACCGAGCTATCAACTAATCAATTTAATGTTCCAAAAAATTTATAAGTCTTATTGATTTGTTTACTTTTACTGCTTTATAGATATTACTTATATATTTGTTTAAAGTTATTCTAAGTAAAATAAATATATTTTTATAATAAAATATATTTTTTGGAATCTTAGTCTCATTATTTAAATTTTTTCACTTCAAATGTATGTCTTAAAATCCACCTGACATTTTTTCTCTTTCACCGCCCTCTCTATTTTTGGGGTCTCACTTGGTTCCCTCAAAAACAAAAGTGTATGCCCCTGGGCTTTATCATATAAGTGCCATAGGTATACCAGTCAGTTTACCATGTTGTTAAGATATAATAGCACGTTGGACATGCTAAAGATATTTATAAAGAAAAAAAAATAAATATAGTTCCCTAATATTTCAGATAATATTACAACAGTTTCAACTACATGTATGCATCTTTTATTGTAGGGATGATATTAACAAAGGCCATACATATTCAACCAGTTTTGCAAAGAAGCAATGATGTTGAGAGTTTAAAATTCCCAGATGAGTCTCCAGCGAGGTCTCCAAGGATATCTTTGTGAGTATAAATTAAGAGATCTTTCACTAAAATATTTGAAAGTATCACATATTTCTAAAAGTATTCCTAATACAACGTGCCAAAATGAATTACGAAAAAATCTTTTAAAGCTTTAGATAATTCAAGTGGATACTAAAACCCTTACAAAATTACAATAAAAAAAAATTATGCATGCACAAGTCGTGTTTGCCCTGACAAGTTTTGTAAGGGCAAACAATGCAAGGTGGCAAAATGTAAGGTGTTGGCTGTAGAGACGTTATTCTATAATTTTTGGCACTTGGTTGTACTGTTTTACAACTACATTTAAAAAGTAAAAAGGTGTCTTGGTATAGGCCGTTAAAACATGTGGGGTAGGGAAGGGGTTCACATGAAGAGAAATATAGGTATGTGAAAAAAAAATCTAGCAACATATAAGAAGACTGACACTTATATAAAACACCACTTTTATTTGTTCTTGATTATTACAGTTTATAATAATTTAATATTGAATACAATGAATCAGTTAATCATACAGCAAAAATACTTTGCAAATTTTATATATATATATATATATATGTATAATATATATATATATATATATATATATATATATATATGTATAATATATATATATATATATATATATATATATATATATGTATAAATATATATATATATATATATATATATATATATATATATATATATATATATATATATATAAATATACATATATATATATTACGTGAGACTGTTTGAGAAAACATAAAACAATATACATTGTTCCTTAATTTTATGCTCATTTTTAAGTAGGTCATTCCTTGACGTATTTTATGAGAAATCATATAAACATGTTTCCTATAGTCTATGTTTTGTTTTGTCTTTGAGATACAGGCTGTCTTAATAAAAAGAAATAATTTTTTATGGATATTTCAAATATATTTCACGACGATTTTGGTCAAGCATTGCAAGTTTGATTGGATGACAAAGGGCTGAAAGTATTAGGATTATAATTATCCATTTCATGGCGTCTGGGGGAAGGGCAACATACCTCATATTAAAGAAAAAGTAAAGTATGCCACTGGTTTATAAAAAGTTTTTATTTTTGTTTAGAACAAGAGATTAAAACTACAGTTTTTTGAAACTCGCCTTTTTTGTTCTCTCTCTTTACTCTATATTTACTATATCCCAATAATATTAGGTTTTTCATTTTGTAACTTCCATCCAATGTTAAGCTTGTTTTTGGTATGTATTAGAGGGACTCGCGCAAGGCAGGAATTAAAGAAAAAAAGAAAAATTAAGTAAAATTATTAATTAATTAAGTGAAATTGATTGCAGTAGCTAAAGTTGGTTTTTAAACAACGATGCCTGAAGTATACTGCATTTAATATAGGATTCACTTTAGACATTGCCTCCTTAAGAATTACATTGACCATCATTAATTTTAGGCTGAAGGGCAGCAATATATGTATTGATTTAGAGAAAATGTAGACACATCTTCCTGTGTGACTATATTTTTGTATAGCCTGCATTTTCTGTAGGCTTGGTTCATTTATACTTATACTGGTTTTAATAGTAGTGGGAGGTACAACACAAAAGTCTATAGTTTTTACTATTTTTAGAAATATATTATATAGAGTATTAAGATTCTGAGGCAACTTAATATAGTAAAACAACTGAATGGCATTTATGTATTGAGTAGGCACATCTCTCTTTGCGAGTATTTTTTTCCATAGTGTTCATTTTCTATTAGGCTTTGTTTATTTATACTTCTATATAATACTCTGGTGTATTACATGCTCCCTAATATTTTTAAATATATGAACATTTTTCTAGGTTACTTCAGAGGATATTATGTCTATAGAAAGAAATACAGTTGGGCAGTGGGATAATCCATTTTATAGAGAAATTAGAAAATACAAAAACAGCTTCAGTATTTGGCACATTATGTAAAAGGCGACATAACACTTCTTGCAATAACCTGGTTAGTTCTATTATAAATCTAAGGCATTTTAAAACCGATTACATTTATGGAAAGTAAAAAGAGAGTGTTGCAAGGCAGAAATTTGCACAGTCAAGACCAAATGCAAAAATCAAGGAACCTGCCAATTTTATTCATGAAGAATTTAACCACTTAGCTGCTACACCTGATGGTAAAACACTTTTTATTATAAATATTAAATTTCCAAAATTTTATTTGTTTATTTAGACTTTTTACATATTAAGTACTTGACTAAACATTAAATATACCTAGTATAAAAAGGAATCACATTTATTATTATCAGGTAATATACTTATTCTTTCAAAAATAACATTTAAATCATATTAAAGCAAACTTAAATATTATTTTTATCTCCAACCATATTTTCACATAAACAAGGAAAAAACTAATTCTAGTTATTTTTTCTCTAGGTACAAAGAAAACTCCATATCACAAGAAAACCGTTTATTGCTACAAACTGTACAAGCCAATAGACCATGTAATTTTGAATCTCACCATCGATGAAGAAAGCAGAAAAGGAAAATATATTTTAATTTATAGATTTAGAAGTTTGTAACAGTTTATGCTTTTGTAGTAAATCCCCATGACTAGTTAATGCATCTTATGAGTATGAGTAGGCGTGTTTGTTGTGTGCAGAATTTAGTAGTAAGATCTCTTTATGTACAGATATATTTAAATTATATTTAATGCAAAAAGTTTCTACTTAGAAATGGAGATAAAGGTGACCCTATAGCTATCCCAATTTTGTTGCTGAAAGTCATGTTATATTGAGAATTTGTTATTTTGTATACACTGTAAGGGGTTCATTATTAATGCATTGTTTCACTACTACTTATTCGTGTTGTTTGCCAATTCATACCATGTGGTATGTGTAGCAAGCATTCGGGAGTGTACATTTCATAAGGACCATTAATCCAATGCTTGCATCAGCCATGTCTTTATATTAATAATTTGTTTTTTCACGTATACTGGTATGATTTTCAAGTTTATTTGTTACATTATAGTATTTTTATAAAAGACTTACATCAGAAAACTTGCATTACCTGACAAAATTGACATTTCTTTAAAAAAATTACAGAAAAATGGTCTTATTTGCTAAAATATGAAAAAGTTGTATTAAGAAAAGTTGTTTATTTTTTAATTTTACATATGCATACCAAATTTTTGGTCAAAAATTCCAATATTTTTTTAACTTTTTCCTGATTATTGAAAATTCTAAAAAAATAATAATTGTCTAACTTAAAAAAAAAGAGTTTTCTGTTAGTAACCTTATCATAATATTAATTTCTTATACCTAAATGTCCCATAAACTGTGTCTTTTGTGGAAAAAAATTAAAATTGCTTCTCAAAAGTATGCATTAATGCAAAGTTGTCGTGATTTTGGGAATTTTAAGTATATAAGTATTAATTAAAGATTTTCGATAGTAAATAGATATCTTAATACAAAAAAGTCGTAATTGACTAATTTAGGAGCATAATAGAAATTTAAAACTATAAAAGAAACACCTTTTATTATAGCACTTTCTCGTATTTTAGCAAACAACCTCTTAATTCTCTGCGACTTCTTTAAAGAAATATATCAATCTGACAGGGAACACAAGTTAGGTGACTATTCCCTCTAAGTCATTTTTCATACTTAATAAATAAAATAAAACCGGTAAGACAGGTAACGCAGGTCAAGTATTTATTTTCGAATAAGCCATTTTTCATCCCTAGTAAAGCAAAAGTTATTGCCTATGTTAAATTTTGAGAAAGTGACCTGATAAAAAAATTCCCATATGATGCAAACTTTTTCAAGGACACTATATATATATATATATATATATATATATATCGTGTTTTTTTCTTTAATCATATATAAATATTTTGTTAATTATTTTCTAGGGCATAGGTTAACTCATTGAAAAGTAAAACTATAATTCATATCGACGTTTCGCTCATTAGATTGAGCTTTCTCAAGATATTTATTTTGACATGTTTCCAAGAAAAAAAATTGAGAAAGCTCAATATAATGAGCGAAACGTCGATATGAAATATAGTTTTACTTTTCAATGAGTTAACCTGTGCCCAAGAAAATAATCAACAAAATATATATATATATATATATATATATAAATATATATATATATAAATATATATATATATAAATATATATATATATAAATATTAACTATTAACTGGCTCTTTCTAAGAGTTTGGCTGTTTTTGTGTTGGAGTATGGAGGTTTTAACTTAAATCCATTCAGAATAGGCTGAATGTTACCTCTACACTACACTACACACAAGAAAGTCAAACTATTCTCAGAATCTTACAATTTAATACACCTACTATACATTTGTAGTGTATATGTTCAACAGTTTGATAGCATACTCATGAATACTCAGCCAAACTACAAAAAATATATTTCAATTGCTAATCTTACATATTATTTATTTAAGTGCTATAAGCAAAAAAAAAGATAATTACTGATTTGTAAGTTAGGAATATTTAGTTTAGTAATTTAAGGATACCAATAAAAAATATGTTCATTTCTTGATTTGGTTATATATGTAGTTCAAAAATAAAAACATAATTATTTTATATTTTAACCAACTCGAGCACATAACTTCAATTATTGTTTTTTTAATTAGGCTACAAATATAGTTAGTTCGTTCTGTTAGCAACTAAGCAACTACATTTTATATAAAATAAAAGATCTATTGGTTTCTTCAAAACTCATTATTACTGTAGATAGATACTATTTTTCTAATCTTAAAAATATATATGATGATATTGTAATATATAAATACCATTTATGTAAATGCTATTATTTCCTAATAAATTACTAATCCCGCAAACAGAGTTTTTTATATTTTCTCATCCATCTTCAATATTTATAAGAGAAAAAACTTTATATTCAAACTTTTTCTCTTGCTATCTTTTAGACCTATCAGAAGATAGAAAAATCCCATCAGTTACAGTCCCAGCAAAACAATTTTTTATTATTGTAAAAGCAGAACAATTTTTTTATCTGCTTAGACTAGAAGTTAAACCATTAGCAGAACAATTTTCATTTTACTGACATTGCAATTCAAAAAAACAGATTTCAAAATAGACTAAATGTGTTTAGAATCTTGGGGATATTTTTTAAAATTTTGTATTTGAAGTTTATTTTTTTCTGACCTTTATAACAAATTGTAGAAATTGGAATCAAAATAAAGAAAAAAAAACACTCTTCTACCCAGATATACCTGAAAACATTTCATGACTAATAAATTTCAGTGCTTAATTTATGCTAAAATAATTTGTCATAGTTCATAAAAAGCTGTTTGTAATTTTGCAAAAAAAGAGTAGAAACAACGTGCTTATTCATGTTTTATGCTATGGCAGAATTATAGTACATTTAGGTACTTACTTTACTTTTAAATTCTATACAACTATTCCTATTTTCTTAACAGTTTGAGGGAGAAGGGTTTTCGCCCGCTCAAGGCGTATTTTGTTTTTTATACAATGGAATATTTTGCATACCCGATATGAAAATGATAAACTATATTTGAGGACGTTTAAAGGAATGCGGGAAATTTTATAAACTCGTTTATTTTGAAATTAAGTGTCCAGTTAGGTATACCTTACTAAGTACCTATATGAAACATCAATTCGTTTTCTTTGCGTAGGGTCAAATAAATTTATATATTTCCATTTGTTAGAATAGAACAATTTTGAGATAAGAAATCCTTTGCAAAATTTATTATTTGGCATAATTTTTTGCCACTGAGAAGAGTTGATTTTTTTTATGTTACATGACAAAAACCAACCAATAACGGTGTGAATTCTTATTAACTAAAGAAAAAATAAAACTAAAATGTGTTACACGAACCCACCGTAACTAACTAAGATATGACCTAAACATACATTCCTCTTCCTTAATATCCCACATAGTTCTAGGAAAGATTGATTTTCTCACTTCAAATACAAATATTGTTTAAAAAATTATGTTTTTCCATTTGCCCAAATCTACTGATTACTTAGTATTTCCAACATGATATGTATTAAAATATTCTAAACGTTATTTAAAAGAAAAACCATAGAATCTGATAAAAAATAAACGAAAGACCATGCGAGTAAATGTTTATTTAACTGACGTCATTGACAACACGCGATCGGAATTCCATTTTCTTTGACGGCATTGTGCTCTTCCTTCCATTAGAAAATATTGAAAAATTCGGGCCGACCTCTTGCGGTAGGGGTTCAAACTTTACCTGTTACCAACTGCAATTGCCAACCTAACGTATTCTCCGAAAAATATTCCAGGATTTTAGTAATTATCTTTGGTGATAGTTTGGAAAAAAACTACTATGTTTTTCTGATCAATTTTTTTTCAGAAATGTACCTATATGTATGCTCTCCAATTTGAGTATTTTGGAATTTGACGAAATTACTTCTGGGCATAGAAAAGCTCAAGGTTAGTACCGCTATTGTCTTCGAAAAATTACTAGACATATAAAAAGATTTTTTTTTTACTTTTAAAGGCTAAAATGAAAAATTCAACATACTCAATTTAATTTAGAAGTGTTTTAGAAGATATGTGTTAAACTCTGATCGTCAAATTCCTTTTTATAACTTCGCAGACTATCACCGAAAACAACCTATTTTTGGTCATTTTACGCGATATTTTCTCAATGCTAACTGACTCAAACTGCCCTCCTAACGCGTGCCAAATTTCAAATTTTTGTCTTGACTAGTTCAAAAATAAAGGAGGTGAGGTGGCATTAAAAAGCCACTCCGTGTATAAAGCAAATATCTAAAACGACATAAAGTAGAATAAATAAATACAAAATATTCAGGAAACACAGGAAAAAATCACCAAATATATTTTGCAGTTAATAAAGTGTGTTAATCTGCGAGTTTAGATCTGATCTATTTCTTTTAAGCTTTCTCAGATGGTAAGGATGGGCAAGGAATTCGCATATTCCACACAAGATTTTTTTTCAGATCTGGGTCTTGTTTTTATTCGTAAATTTGCAACTTTCCACTTAAAATCCAAAAACAAATTTAAATAAAACATTCAATGAGGGAGAGATGGGATTTCTGTAGCAACAACGCGTCACCCAGAAAGACGAATTACATCGGAGATAAACGAAATTCACCCCCTATCCGACCCCGATCAAATTTGGATTGTTTTAACCCATTTTATCTTCTATTTAAAAAACTATCAATATTTGATTTTTTTTAATGACAAAATCCTTGACCATAGGATCTTACATTAAATTGATAAACATAAATAACTTAGATTTATATGTAAATGTGTAAATCTCTAAATACGAATACGGTATAGTAATCTAAAATTATTATATCCAATCCACAGCACATGACTAGTGAATTATTTTATTATACAAAATGAATAACCTTAGTTGCAGAATTTGACAACAGTCAAAATCGATATTGAAGTGGGGATTACGAATTAACGAGGGACATTTAAGTAATTCAGTACTGTTAATGTTTACATGGCACGCTAATTTCAGCGAAGATATTAGTTTTTTAATGTATTGCAACTTTCCAATAAAGAAGACTGATTCAAATTAAGATTTAATAAAGAAAGGTTTTTTAAATAAAATATCCATATTAAATTACCAATATCATAATAATAATAAAAGTAAATGTTATTTGTTATATGTATACAAGGTTTACAAAAATATAATTTTTACATGTCCAATCCGTCAGACACTATGGTAGGTTGAATGGTAAAATACATTCCAAATAATAATTATTATTCATAATTAAAAATCGACTGTTCGTATAACCGTAACAGTTATGTATGTAATCTTAAAGAGTGCTCTTTATTTTTTTTCCTAAAACCATTTTAATTTAAATTAATCAGTAGCATTGTAGAAATACACTGCATTAAACGAAAAGAGTCGTTGAAACATAATACTCCGATGGTGAGTTGGTAAATATTGACATATTTAATTTTAATGCCACATAATTTATATTACAAAAAAAATGTCCGTTCGTCATCGCACTGATAAGTCCGTGGACGGGTTCATGTTGAGACTAATAATTTCTTATATTTATTTTTCAATTAATATATACCGAACATATTTTTAGTAATAAACTGCAAAATAAGCAGAGTTCTTTTTAATTATTAAGAGTATTAATAAGAATTTGACACATACCTAGCAGGATTGTATTCTAAAGCATTCTGACAAATTAAATCTATATCATTAAGGAAATCTTTGGCACATTCATAACGGTGAAAATCTACTTTCGTCATCATTGTTTCTAAATCCATAGGCTGCTTTATAATCTCTGTATAATCAGGTACTTCTTCCGTATCCACGGGTTTAGTAAACATAAAAAATCTGAAAACATAATTGATACATCAAGGATACATTTTGACAAAAAAGTAAAAACATGGTGATCAGTCGGGGTTGAGTTTTTTGTCTATAAATGACTAAAGCCCTCTTAATACGTATTGTACACGTTAAAAACAAGTATAATCCAAATAAAAATCTTGGTTTAAAACCATAAACCCCGAGCTTAGGTTATCCGCTAAAAGTCTCGAACTATCATGTCGGGATTTCACCGACAATTAATTCCGCCTATTCCATAAATACAAGTAACATGTTAAATTTGACCACGGCAGATATAACAGGCGGAAATATATCACTGGTTGGTGGGAACGTTACGCGCCGTCCTGGCCGAGCAACATTTTGGTTTACAAGCATGAACCAAAAAGTTTAGGAGCATGTAAACCGGGCAGTGACGACGGCCGGTTTAGAATATTCGTTCCGTTCGAAGGCAAATTTTCATAGGCGGAGGATATTAGTGTTGTTCAGTAGTGTGCGCTTATAACATTTATTCTTGTATACTACGGAAAAATATGCAAGGCTGGGTTTGTATGTGCTGTCAAAAGTTGTAAGACCTAAAGTTATTCTTCCAATATTTTTTTTTAGATTCCCCATGGAAGCATTGAGGCAAGTTTTTTTAATAATTTAATACAATAATAATTAGAATATTCGTTCCGTTCGAAGGCGAATTTTCATAGGAGGAGTATATTAGTGTTATTCAGTAGTGTGCGCTTATAACATTTATTCTTGTATACTATGGAAAAATCAAAGGCTGGATTTGTCTGTGCTGCCAAAAGTTGTAAGAGTTAAAATTATTCTTCCAATATTTTTTTTAGATTCCCCATGGAAGCATTGAGGCAAGTTTTTTTAATAATTTAATTAATGCAATAATAAAACTAGGTGTGCAGGGTAACTCAAGTAGTAGTTATTAAAAAGTTAGATACAGAAGTTATTTGATATATAATATATCTATATTCTATTATGTTCTTTTTATCGGTACGTTTCTTCGGTGTGACTATCATTTTTACACTATGTGTATTGTTTGATTCTTGGATTACGCGACAAAAAAAAACCTTTAAGCACCCCATTCATAAACATGTAATTGTGCATTTACACTGTGAATCACAGAAATTTTTGTCTGCAGCTGTTGAGACAAAAATTAATTACACGAAAAAAAAGTATCTTTTACTGGTATGGGTAATATGAATGGCAGAAGCAAATAATGTAATTTGGATGAAAATACAATAATTTGGTATTATCGTGTTGATCTAATCAGTTGAATAGTACCCGCTAGTAAACCTATCGATTGATTTGTTTTGACGAGTCTAATAGATACAAAAAAATCAGCATTTATTAAAATATTTTGTTACGATATTTGCATTGTACCCTTGACAATTCAATGACTATGCCAAGAAGCGTGGGGCATTTTGTCGAAAGTAAGTGTGTTCATTTGAACAATTTCAAACGGCCATACCGTCTTTATTTTTAAAGTTAGAAATGTGATTAAAGAAAAATTCCAATTGTAACTCTATAGACTTCAGCTAAATATCTTAGAAGGCCGCGGACCGCAAAAGTGACATATCTATAATTGTTTCACTAATAATAGCCATTTTCGCGGAGTCAAGTCCGGAAGGCGTATATATTCATATGCTCACTTCAAAACTACAGAACTCCAAAGGTTTATTGTCGTTATTTTTTTTTAAATTCTTGTACCTTTTTGAATTTATTAAGGTGCACTTTTTCAAATAACCCTATACTAACGGGTATCTCACTAGCTAAGTCCCTTACTAACTTACTTGGGGAAGCAACGGAAAATACTAATACTATTTCTATTTCCTGGTTCAGTACACAAACTTGGTCTGAACATTTTTTTTTCGCTGTGCAACCAGTAGCTGCAACTCCTTCAAACAGCCGTTGAAAAGGCATATTCATTTATAGCTAATTTTAAAGCACTTTTTGTATTACTACATAAAATCCATAGTCCTTTAGTTCAATCGTTTTCCATTTATTAAAGAAACCACATCAATTATTTGAAAAAAGACCATATGAACTTGATTTAAATATCATGGTAGGCCATAGATAGCTAAGGTGACATTATATCACTTATTTTATTTATCAATGTTATGTCAAAATTTGTTTATTTGTAAAGCGGTCTTTACACGGACCAAATTCTTGGACAAGAAATTGAAAAAGTTGACCTTTAATTAAAGTTTGGGGAAATTTTAGTGACATTTTGTTTTCTTTTTTATTACCAACCTTTATATTGTGAAGTTGTACAGCAAGGGATGTTGCTTCTTTATTGAAAGTGAATGTTTTATGACAATAAAATGTTATTTTCTTCCTTGCTTTTGTTCATCATTAGAAATTTTCGAGGACTCGATCCGCGTTGAAGAAAGTTTCTTCACAGCGCACGACCAGTTTGTGCATATGAATATATTTTGAATGCTTTCCGGATTGACTTCACACGTTATTGAAACAATAGCGAACTTAGACAAAAATTAAATTTGAAAAAATAAAATATTATTCAAAATAATCTACTGTGATTAAAAGAATTACAGTTCACAAAAAAATCATACTGAATGAATAGCTTTCTGTTACAACTTCAATTATTTATTGCAAATTAAATATTGCGATTTGAGGACTGATAGGTATTTTGTTATGTGCTTTTTCTATAGATGGACAAATATGTAGATATAATGGCACTGTAGCGATCCACCTACTAAGATATGACGTCAAAATGAGTTATTTTACAATAACATGATCAATTTTTGTTAATAACTAAGAAACGACTGAAGTAACGTTTTATATTTTATATCGTTGTAATCAGAAAAAAATGAGCTATAAATGAATGTACAGTTGGCGACAGATAAATCCGACGGCTTAATTGCTTCATTGTAAATTGTACTTCGTCTTCCTTTATTTACCTGAATTATCTGTCGCATTTGACAGTTATAACAGAACATGATGACATGATTAAATATTGACGTTTAGTGATTTTTGATGTCAGTCTGGTTTTGTCAAGTGTAAAATAATAGCACAAAATACGCCACGTTTAAGTATTGCTACAAAAAATGCCATAATTACATTAATAGAACAAGGCTGCTGTCTCGGGAGAGTTGAGAATTATTTTGGTATAGCTAAGATCACTGTTCAGGGAATCATATGAATCGTAAAGGAATGGCGTGATGAACATCGGCGAAAGACAAAATCCATTTGAAACGGCTGTATCTGCGTGTATATGTAGGACAATGTTCCAGCATAAGAAATAGAGCAGCTGGCCCAAAACCTTTCTTAAAGTCCAGTGATATAGAACAAAGAGGTCGAGTTTGCTTTAGAATATTTGCCGCAAAATGCAGATTTTTGGAAAAAGGTGATATTTTTTGACGAAAAAGTATTTCAGTCTATTTGTAATTGGTAAATTCGCGTCTACCGACTTCTAAATTCTCGGTACGATCCAAGCTACACTCAAAACAAGCAAATTAGTGGCCGGCTTAGATAAGCGCGCAGAGCCCAAGTTTATTTTTATTTCAACAAAAGTTGAAATTGTAGGCTAATTTTGGTATCAGTGAATTTAATATATGTCTTTGAAAGTAACCTAATATTAAACAAATCCTTCAGTTATTATAATATTTCGAAAAATTAATTCTTTCAAAAACCACAATAAAACTTCAAGAGAATTGGAGAAAAATGTTTTTTAATCACATTTCTAACTTTAAAAATAAAGAAGATATGGCCGTTTGAAATTGTTGCAAAACAAAATTACATGCTTATCAAAGACATGTAACCAAAAATCTATATATTTCTTAACATTTCACAAGGCTGACATTTTGTTCCGGCACATTGGATTTTTGCCAAAATATTACCAGGTATATGACCCTTAAATTTTAAGTCAATCGGGGCAGTAGTTTTGTTTAGCTTCACCGCGAACTGACATGGATGATAAAACGTGGAGATATGGCAAATATTCTAAATTGACTGTCATTTTGTTCGGCTATCTTGAATTCTTACCACAATTTTACCAGTTTATCTCTCGCTATATTACAAGTAATCCCTGTACAAAATTTGAAATTAATTTATTAAGTAGTTTTTTTCAGGCTTTCAAATATTTTATATAGCAATATTAGATTCCTACCAACATTTTACCAATTGATTCCTAAGCAATATTTTTCTGGAAAATTTAAGGTAACCTGGATAAGAAATTATTTATTTACTTTTTGGCATTTAGAAGCGTTAAAACGTGAAGATCAGAAAAAATATCGAAAAGTGATTTTTTAAAGATGACAATTTCTTTTTACTTTAAACTTAATGTGCTTCAACTTTATTCAGTTGGCTCATTAAATTAAAAAATGTATATAATGCAACACGTTTCTAAAACAAGAGTGTTTAAAGAAACAACCAGATAGACAAAAAATACCTAGCTGATATGCATGCATAAATACATCATACTAACAATAAAAACCATAGGTCATATATAGGCAGACAGACGAATCAACAAACGTTCCTAATTACAAGTAAAAGAATAGGACCGGTCGGACATAGCAACATAGGTTTCTACTTACGCAAAAATGTTTTTCTACAAGACGTCCTAGCTACAAGTATACTGACAAAGGATTATAAAAGCAATAAATTATTTTCGTATACCATTCATTGTTTTATATCAGATCAACCAACGATCACATAATGTAACTTAATATTTTATAACAGGTACTTATATTGCCTTGTTTAGTCTATTAATAAAATGAAATATTAACAGTCCGTCCGTCCCAGAGATCTAAACCGTAATGGCGGCATCAAAGGTCAGATTTAGGTAGTTGATGACAATAGATTTTCTAGATTATTACCGTCTGTTGTATCTGCCGTGGTTTGACGTCAAATAAATTAATGAAGTTCTTGGTGAATGTTTTCACGAATTAGGATATGTTCTATTTGAAATTAATTTTTACATGAATTATGCAGGTTTGGAGTTTAGGGTTGACTAGTATCCCTTTTCTCCTTTGTCTATTTATTATTTATCTTGTGTGTAGAACGATGATTATCAGAGTTTTCTCAGTTACATTTTGTGCGTTTTTAATTTAGTATTTTGTTCTTTCATATTTATATATATAGGAAAATCAAACATGTTCTACGATGGTTAAATTAACATATTCCTGAAGCTGAATTATAAAACTTACAATTTATTATTCGCAAGCTTTTTACACATATCTCTCAAAAATATCCTTAATTCCCTTAAAGTATGTTCTTCAGTCTCGTAAAGTTTCTGCGCCTGTGCTTCCGTCAGTGGTGCAGGAGGCGGAGTGTGTGCTCGAGGCAAAGGTGGTGGCGTCTTGGGTCGTTCCCTGGATTGCCTCACAGGTTTAAGGCAAGTATCTATTATGAGACCTTTGAAAAACAGACGACGGGTGTCTCCATTTGGTATTCGTACTTCATGAATTTCTTTTCGATAAGTTGAAAATGTGTCTTGGAGCTGAAAATTACAAAAAACAGGTAAAAGCTGTAGTGTTATAATTTCCACATCAGTATTAAAAAAATCCACTTTAAAAACGTAGACTTACACATTCCTTTAAATTACTAAAGCAGAAGAATAATTAGTCGATATAATTGTAAAAATTACTTCATATGTAGATTTGTGAGGATACTGGAAAATAATCCATTTCTTTGTGTATTATTTATATCTAAACATTATTTCTGTTCCGATATAGAGTATTTTTTTGTTGCAAAAACGTAGTTTTATTTGAGGTATGGTTATTTAGCACCGTGGGCAAAAGATTGTATCTCTTAAAATACGAGGTTTCGCGAAACACGCTCGACCCGTTAATTTTGTTTTTCATTTTTGTACATTTTAAGAATTTTAGTTATTATACAGGTTTGCTCATAAAGACGGGACAAGTATCAACTTCATTTTCTTAAATAGAACGTCCATTTTTTTCGGGTTTTGAATTCTACGTCAAATTCTGAGCATTTTTTATATACCATACAATATGCTGATATTCAGTAGTTTTCGAAATATTTATCAAAATTCATTATTGACAACAATTAATTATTCATGTACTTATTAAGTGAAATTGATCAGTATTAGATTCTATTTCAGCTTTTAGGCATCATTTGCGATCAGTCAGTTACCATGTAAAATTTGGAAAAAAAAAATATTCAAAACAGACATCTCCTAATAAAACATATTAAGTTTGAAAAAATATATGATATAAAGTAGCTAAAGTTCCCCATTGAACGTGTTTTTAAAGAAAAAGGGTTCTAAAATTAGGTGTTTTAAAATTCCATAATTCCATAAAAATAACATAATATTTCGCGCAAATGTGCAACATTATTGCAAATGCTTTGTATATTCTCGCAGAACTCATTATGCCTGTCAAAATCATTCTCGTTCTGTTCTTGAACAAGAACAATTTTATAAGGATAATTTGCTTGTTTCAAAATGTTCTGTACTTATTTATCGAACTTGTCTGGTACTGGATTGGGGAATATCTTCGTAGGACATTAAACATTGATATATTTGCTAATTTTAGGGCGGCCACTTCCTGGTTGATTACGCACGGATCCGGTTTCTCTAAATCTGGAAAGTATTTTCTTCTGTAGACCTGGATATTGGCTGTCGACCTTGATGAACTATACCCTCATCAGGCAAGCTTATATCCGGGGAGATCTTTATTAAGAGATCATCGATGTGACACAATCAAATCGAAAACGTCTATGTAAGTGGAAAAGTTCCAAGAGCCAAGCATAACACTTAGCGCCGCCTATTGAGGCTCCGGAGACTTTTCCACTTACATTTTGATTGTCACATATACAAGCCTGCCTGATGAGGGTAAAGGCCCAGAAATGGAGCTGTGAAAGCATATTTTTATTTCTTTTTCAGTATATCAGGTAAAGTTAGATTAACGAGTAAATCTAGGTTTACCCGGGTAAACTGAGCAATACCCAGGAAACATGGATAAAGTCAAAAATATAATTGAATTGTACACGTTTCGGGCTCTACCCGGATAAACCGCGTTCTATCCGCTTTTGCTTGGTTAAATTTGGGTGTATGCTTTATCATTGCGTCATCTTTCACCACACCACGTGCAGTTTGAAAATGGCGTGCGTTTAAGACAGAGTTTTCATAAAGTTTTAAATGAGTTGGTGTCTTCAAAAAGTGCAAACTGTTTTTGATTTAATAATGAACAATACCAAAAAATGTTATAATCAGTCAAGTTGGCAAAAAATGCTAAAACCAAGACCACTCTACGATATCGACGTTTGACATATGTTTCCTCAAAGGCCTTAAAAAGCTTATTGCTCGTGTATCATCAGGTGAATCTAGCATAAAATATTACGTTACAAACAGTGTAGGAGAAGAGCCTCAACAAGAACAAAACGAAGACCAGTCTTTAGAAAGTGACCCACAAACAGGTAATCCGCAAGAAGATATTACTGGAGGTGACAACTCGCAAAAAGATATTACTGAAGGTAGCAATATAGAAAATGTCCACAATAATTAATAGAGAAAACGTCAACAATAAAGAAACTTCGGAAAATCACACTAAATGTGCAGAATGTGATGAGCCAAGTACATCAGGGAATATAATATGTAAACTTTGCTTGTGCCAAAAAAATATTTACTAGACTAGAAAAAAGAAATTTAGAAAATCAAGCAAAGAAGATGAAAGCTTTATCTAATTGATCTAAATGAGAGTGAAAATTCCAGATATTGATCGAGGGAGGGAACATTCTCATGACAGTTATCGAGAAAACCAAACTATGGAGGAAATTTTTCCAGGAACCAATTTTCTGCGTCTAGTGAGAAACTTCTAGACCTGGACACTGGAGAAGAAGAGTTTACGACAACTTACATACGAACAATCACCTTTAGGAGATCAAGGTTATAAACCACGCAACTGTTAAACTAAATGCATGACGAATAAATGTAAATATTAGAAATAGCAGCTTGTCTTGTTTGAACAAATAAATTACAGTATCTTTTACTTTGACAGGATGCAGTTTCAGTGTTCATACTTTTATTTGTAAAATGCGTTTTTAATTAAATTTGTTTTTCAAATATTTATGGCTTTCTCATTTTTGGTATACTCGAGTTTAACCAAGCTAAAACGGATAGAATGCGCTTTACCCGGGTAAAGTCCGAAACGTGTACAATTTCAATTTTATTTTGGACTTTACCCATGTTTTCTGCGTATTACCCAGTTTATCTAGTTGTCAGTTAATCTAACATTTCCCGTAACATATATATATATACCGCGTGTCAACGAATCTATTAGACAGGCCATAACTTTTGAAGTATTTGATATAAAAACGAAATTTCGTATAGGAAAATGGTACATAAAGAGGAGAGTTTTCCCATATTTTTCACCGGTTTCACCGGAAATGACTCCAGTTTCGCTTTTTTAAACAGAACACTCTGTATATTCTTACATTTTTGGATTCCTGAGACTATTCTGAGTCAGAATATGACATTTTAAAAACTTTCTACTTGATTTTTTTATAGCCATTTTTAAAATTGCATCTAGGTGGCTATGACCTAGAGAAGTTGATAAAATCAAATTTTTGTGTCTTAACTATTTTTTTTCAAATGGCGACCCTTTTTAGACAAGCACATTTTGAAAAGAGGATTTTTCTGCGAATCTAACGATACTAATTTTTTTGCGATTGGATTAAAAATAAGCTCAATAAAAAATACTCGATAATAAATTATTTACTTTTATCAAGTGTGGCATGGATATCCATGCTGGATATTGAGTAGGATTTTTAATTGTGACAGTTGGTTGATCAAGATTACTTACTTTGGATCTATCTATGCGACATGAACGTAAAGTCTGCCCAGCCTTTCTCTGTTGATGAAAATAATACACGCCTATACGCCGCCTAACGCTCGGAACAACATTTTTTATACAGTCTTCTGCTGCCCCTCTTCAGATATCGTCAACACATTTTGGAGTGCAAATCTGTATCTTTGGCTAACAAATAATTCAGAGTATTAAACAAAAATACAACTTCAACTAACTTCAATAACGCTGTAAAATGTAAAGGCACAATATTCGACTTCACTATAGTTGTTCAAAGTGCATTCGTCCTTGTTCACGACACGTTTCCGCTCGTTCAATTGCTTCTAAGATTTCAAGAGTGGCTGGGGCTGTTACATAGACTCTTTCTTTAAAATATCCCCAAATAAAAAAATTGAGAACAGTGAGATTGACACCAAACCTTTCTTGAAAAATTATTAGTAAATCTGGATTCGTCAGAAATAAAGTTGATAAAATTTGGGTCAATTCTACAATTTTGGAGCAACCAATCACAAAACAATACCCGTCTATCGCCTTCGTCAGGATACAAATGTTGGTGTAACTAGTACTTAAAAGCTCGATATCCGTGTTTGTTTTGTATTTTTCTAGCTGATTCATGACTTAAACCCACTTCGTGATTAATTTTTCTTAAAGAAACAGTTTTACCAGCTTCAAACATAGCAAGAACGTTAATCTCCATTTCTTCATTTATAATAAATCTGCCTTCCAACACTTGATTTCCTTTTTGATGCGAACGATTCTCGAGATATGAAAAATACCGATGAAAGGGATGTTGCCGTTCGGGGTATCTCTGAGCATACAACTCAGCAGCATTCCTTGAATTTTTATGACATTCTCCGAATATTAATAACATATCGACTTTTTCACTTTGAGTATACATTATGTTGACTTTTGAAAACAAAAATAATACTGAAAATCAAGAAAAATAAGGAAATCTTGTGTCTACTCAGAATGAATAGGTAAGTGTCACTGCCAAAACAAAAAATCCTACTTAATATCCAGCATGGTTATCCATGGCACACTTGATAAAAGTAAATAATTAAATTATCAAGTATTTTTCTTAGTAATATTAAATTTTTGAGCTTATTTTTAATACAATCGCAAAAAAGTTAGTACCGTTAGATTCGAAAAAAAATCTCTTTTCAAAAAAAGCTTGTCTAAAAAGGGTCGCCATTTGAAAAAAAATAGTTAAGACACAAACATTTGATTTTATCAACCTCTCTTGTCCCTAGCTATCAGACTAATCACTAAAACTTAGCGATTGTATTTTTCTGTCATAATTTCAGGCTCTTAGATTAATTTGCGTCCGGCCATGGCCACCTGGATGCGGTTTTAAAAATAGCTATAAAAAAATCAAGATTCAGAATTGCCTCAGGAATCCAAAAATGTAAAAATATACAGTGTTCCATTTAAAAAATCGAAACTGGAGTCATTTCCGGTGAAACCGGAAGTGACTAGAAAGTGAAAAATATGCGAAAACTCTCCTCTTGATGTACTATTTAGCTATACAAAGATTCGTTTTGATATATCAAATATTTTAAAAGTTATGGCCTGTCTAATAGATTCGTTGACACCCGGTATATATATCCGGCGTCCGGATAGAGACTCTATTCAGACGAGAGAAAGAAAGCTTCGAAAATGCCTAATGTGATTTTGGCGAAACGTCAGCAAAACTGTTCTTTTCAGATCGACAGTAGTGAACGGATGTACACCTCGGAATGAAAACATATTGTATTTTTCCAGCCGTGAACGACTAAGAATCAACATATATACGTATATCGTAGGTTTCAAGAATATATTGTGTTTATAATTGCTCTTTTAAAAACCTTACAAATAGTGTGTATATTGTTTTAATATTTTCAAATCAGCTAGTGAATTGAGAAGTTAACATAATAAGTTCACCTTTATGCTAAAAACTGCAAGTTTTTATTCCTATAAAATAATTACAAAGCATTAAATCACTGATTATTAAATCGAACTACGTCCTTTATAATAGTGCAAGGTCATTAATAATTGTGAAGTTAAGCCTACTATAGAACAACTTGTCCGGAATATATGTCATTGTGTTATAATGACTATTAGCAACGAATACATTTTTGACTTACTACACTATGTTAAGCAGCAGAACAACCTGCATTGGGGCAGATATTCGTGATATTAAGGAAGGATTTAGGTGAATGCAAAGTTAGACTTCAGGAGTTGGAGGATAAAGTTGGTGAATTGCAGAGGAAAAATTCTAGTTTGAATGAGAAGGTGAAATTTTTCGAGGAGACTGTAAAGAAGAATCAAATAGTAATATTTGGTCTTGACGAGAAA
Organism: Kuschelorhynchus macadamiae; assembly: GCA_030620095.1. Taxonomy (NCBI): domain Eukaryota; kingdom Metazoa; phylum Arthropoda; class Insecta; order Coleoptera; family Curculionidae; genus Kuschelorhynchus; species Kuschelorhynchus macadamiae. Next base: position 63,314 of record JAUTXW010001068.1, read on the forward strand.
GGGGTGGACTCATTGGAGAAGCGTATTATAGACCCATTCTCGAAGGTCCTGCTAGTGAATATATTTGATTATATTTATACAGTCTAGGTTAACATATTTACCGTTTTCTATTGCTCATAGCATCCTCAGTTGTTGCTTACTCTGTGTTACTTTCTTTTGCTTACATATATCATCCGTTTTCTTCTTGTGTTGTAATAACGTCGGTGTAAAGTATACATATTTTTGATTTTGTTGCATATATATATTATTTGTTTGTTTTCTGGTAATATTGATTTGCCCATAAATTGTATGCAATGAATATGGAAAATTTCAAGATAGCCCGTTTGAATGTGCAGTCGTTATATACAGTGTTTAATGAATTTCAGAACTTGATATAAACAAATTTTCTTGATATAGTATTATTATCTGAAACCTGGCTCTCTGTTGACGATAATTCTGTTCCTTTTAATATTCCAAATTATCAGTTATCAGGGCACTTCAAAAATTTAAAAAATCCATATGCGGATCATTGGTCAAGCTACAAAAGACTAAGAAATATTACTCTATCAGCTATGAGAAGAGCGAAAAAAGATCATCTTAATACGCTGTGCCAAGGAGACAACTCCCGTCAACTTTGGAATGCAATTCGTAATTTAAATATAGGCTCAAATCAAAGTAACTTAATCCCTTTGCATCTCTCTGACCCTGACGATATCAACAATTTTTTTGCACCATTTCTTCAAAATGTATCTTTCTGCGATGAACAGGCTATTTTTTATGAAAAGAATAAATATAACAACAATCTTAACTTTACTTTTAGACTAGCAGATATATCTGATATTAACGAAATTTTAAATAACATTAAAATGTATGCAAGCGGCTTTGACGAAATTTTTCCTCTGATGATAAAGTATTGCAGTCCGTTTATTGATAAATGTCACTCATATTATAAATTGCTGTTTGGAAGTGAATTATTTTCCTAAGCACTGGAAAATATCCATTGGTAAACCTATACCCAAGATCCCCGACCCGACTGATTTTAACGAAACTCCGTCTGATTAGTATACCTCCAACTTCGAAAATATTTGAAAAATTTCTTTATAATCAGATATACACCTACTGTATTTCCAATAATATTGTGACAAACAGCCAGTGTGGATTCAGAAAAAAATTTAATACAATAGTAGCTTTAGCCAACGTTACCGATGACATTTTTCGCGCTTTTGACAAACAAATGCACACTCTGCTCGTGCTTTTAGATTTTTCCAAAGCGTTTGACTCCATTAATCACCGGCTTGTCGTGTCTATATTAAAATTTTGCGGCTTTGACTTTAATTCACGCTGTCTTATTAGATTATATTTACTCGAAAGATTCCAAAAAAGCAGCTCAGATAATAAATATTCTGAATAGGTAAGGGTACTCTTGGGTGTTCCACAAGGGTCAATTTTCGGCCCATTAATTATTATTTCTAATTTACACTTCCAATATACTTAGATCATTACAATATTGTCTTATACAAGCTTTTGCAAGGACACAATTTTGTGAACACAGACCTAGAATCTTTCTAAAAAACATAATTTAAAACTCAATCCAGCTAAATCGCATCTAATGTTATTTGGAAATAAAAATAAAACAGATTTTCTTAAATATAATATTAATATTTATATAGATGGCATTAAACTGACGTTTAAATACTGCTAGAAATTTGGGAATGGTTGTTGATACGGAACTTACATTTAGTGAACAAGTGAAAAGAATCATTCAAAAGTCCTATGTTGCTTTAAAGCTCCTTTATAATAATAGACACGTTTTAAATTTTAATTTGAGGAAAATGTTATGTGAGTCTCTCGTTTTATCTAATTTTAATTACGGTGATTCTATATATGGCTTTTGTTTGGATGGTAACTGTAAGTATTGCATACAAAAAGTGCAAAATAGTTTTGTTCGGCTTATATTTGGAATGAGGAAATTTGATAATATTTCTCCCACGTAACAGGTACTTAATTGGTTAAAGATGGAGTATCGGATAATTCTTCATTTTTGTATTTTTTGTTTAAAAACAATTAAAGATAATGATTCACCTGCTTCTCTTAAAGAGAGAATAGTTTTTCGTCATAACGCTCATAATGTAAACGTGAGGTTTCCGCATAGACTTACAGTTCCACGACATCAGAGTGTCATGTTTAAGCGTTCGTTTAGTTGTAAAATGTTATAATGTTATAATGCTCTTCCTGCAGTTTCTTTATGTTAAAGTTTTAAACATAAATAATGTACAGGCATCTAAAAAGGTATTAAAAAATTATTTTTAAGTTTAAAAAAATCTGCTTTTTCCTTAGGTTGTAACAAATATATATACATATATATATATATATATATATATATATATATATATATATATATATGTATATATACTTATATATATATATATATATATATATATATATATATATATATGTATATATATATATATATATATATATATATATATATATATATATATGTATATATACTTATATATATATATATATATTTCAAATATACATTAAAATACCATTGGAAACTAGTTCCTTGAATGTCAAAGCATTTATGTTAAAGGCAAAGGAAATCTTTAGTCCAAAAGTGGGGTGCTCTGCTGCATGATACCACCACTCAATGAGATTTATGTTTTCTCGAGGGATGGTGTATGGGTTGAGTTCTCCCATTGCTAATTGTTTCCATGTTACAAGATAGGGAGTGTCATTACATACATACATACATACATACATACATACATACATACATACATATATATATATATATATATATATATATATATATATATATATATATATAAGCTTAAAATATTGTTGTTAATAACTGAAAAGGAGGTCTTGTTTAAACATTTTGTTACGTCAAATACAAGTGCCAAAAGGAACAACAGTTCAAAAGTTTAAAATAAAGATAAAGTTGTTAATTACACCTCGAAAAGGTAAAACAAATTAATGTTATAGAAACAAACCTTAAACCAATTTTCATGTGTTATATCCACGATATAATGCTAAAACGACATTTTAACATAGAATATGGACAACACAATAAATATATATATATATATATATATATATATATATATATATATATATATATATTTTTTGTGTACTTCGTTTCTTTGACCTTATTACTTGTATATACTTTGGATTTTATGTTTCTTGGCTTTTGGTCAGTAAAAATCCAAAGTTCAAATAATGATTGTTTTTCTTATACCACTGACTTTTCGACAAACATATCTTCTTTAGAACCGAAAATATTGTCAACAGAAAAGGGGGTCTTGTTAAGTCAAATAATAGTGTCAAAAAGGATAAGAGTACAGAAATTTAAAATAAGGACAAAACAGTTAATTACACCTAGCAAAGGATATAAAAAATTATTATTATTGAAGTATAACTTAAACTAATTTTCATAGGTCCAAAATATTTGTTTAATATCCACGATATAATACTAAAACGACATTTTTACATACAATAGGGACAGCATACACCACATAATCTACTTTTAAAATTTAATAATTTTACAACGAAAACAGCAGCAACGATTGTTAACGGCGTTTGGGTTTTCATAAATTTCTATGGTCTCCAGAATCTCCCACTTTTTCCGGTTTGCCTCAGACATTAGGATTTTTGTTTTAGTAAAAGCAAAAGTATGTTTTGTTTTCTATTTTCATGTGTTGTTAGTGCCATATAGTTCCTTTTATCATATTTACGACTTTTCAGACTGTTCTCAAGATACTGACTGGTTTGGTCAATATAAATACCCTTGACAATTTTTACAAGAAATTTCATAAATTAAATTACTTTTTTGTTTTTTAATGTTTTTGTTTCTAATTTTGAAACATTTTTTGAAGCAATTGTGCATATACAAGAAGTAAAACCAAGAAAATTAAGGTACACAAAAAAAAAATATATAATATTGTCAATACAATTAAAACGTATTAGATACCCTGAGATTAACCGCTGTCAGCCCCCCACTTATCACGCATCCTGAAAGTACTCCTCTATGGAATAGTAGATGTAAGTGTAGATGTAGAAAATCTTATTGTTTTAAATCCAGTTAGTTTACAATTCTATTCGGACTCATCCTCTTAAAACTTGACATTAGATTTACCAATACTAGACAATTAATTTAATGAACAGAACAAAAAAGTACAAGTTAGCAAACATGTATGTAGTGACACTCCCTATCTTGTAACATGGAAACAATTAGCAATGGGAGAATTCCACCCATACATCATCCTTCGAGAAAACATAAATCTCATCGAGTGATGGTATCATGCAGCATAGCACCCCACTTTTGGACTAAAGATTTCCTTTGCCTTTAACATAATTGCTTTGACATTCAAGGATCTAGTTTCCAATGGTATTTTAATGTATATTTGAACACCTCTAAACAAGATACAATTCCTTCCCTTCAATGATGAAACTCTTGGCAGATCTATGTCCTGGCGATATCGTATTTCATAATTATGTATATCATCTCGAAAGGTGAAACTCATATTGGAAAATCGACTTCTCATGATAACTTATATATATATATATATATATATATATATATATATATATATATATATAAATATATAAATATATAAATATATAAATATATAAATAAATAATATATATAATATATATATATATATATATATATATATATATATATATATATATATATATATATAAGGAATAAATTCATTATCTTGGAAATTAAAAAGGTAATAGAAAAACGCTCGAACCCGTCGATTTAGATTTATTTTTACGCATATTTAGAAATTATTTTAAACTACACAGGGTCACTCACAAAAGTTGTACAACTGTCATCTTTGATTTTTTCAATACAACGCGTTATTTTTTTCTGCTGATTTGAACTCTTTATGAAATTCTAGTCATTTTTGGTATAACATAACCTATACTGAAAATCAACAGTTATCGAAATATTCTTATCTAAATAAAACCTGTGTATTTAATAACCTATCGGACACTTGTATACCCTACCTATGTCTGTCGCGTAATCCCAAAGAAAAATGACTTTGTCACTGTCACTGTGTTTCAAATATTGACTATGCGTTTAACAGAGAAAGAAAGAATTGAAATTCTAATAATGCTTGGTACTGGTGATAAGACTAGGACACAAAAAGAAGTTTGTCAACTGTTTAACAACAGATATCCTCATAGGCAACCTATTACTCAGTCTTCAGTGAGCAAAATAGAAAGGAAATGGACGGATACTGGTAGTGTTACGGACCGCTTTGGAAAAGGTCGCCCTAGGATCTCAGATGAAAAGAAACTAGACGTTCTCTTAACTTTTCAAGATAATCTACATTCCTCAACTACTGACGCAGCCTATGATAATGATATACATCAAACAACAGTTTCCAAATTTTTGAAAAAAGAAAATTTTTATCCCTATAATGTGAAATTCGTTCAAGAATTAATAAATGATGATTCAGATCGCACAAACGAGTTTTGCGAAATTATGACCAACATGTGTAATCATGATCCATTATTTGTCAAAAGAATTTGTTTCACACATGAGGCAACATTTTGTCTCAATGGAGAAGTAAATAAACAAAATTTTAGACACTGGGCACAAGAAAATCCTAACTGGTACAGGGAAAGTCATACACAGTATCGTCAAAGTGTTAATGTATGGGCAGGTATTGTAGGCAATAAAGTTATAGGTCCATATTTCTTTGATTCCTCACTAACGGGGCAAATGTATCTTCAATTTTTGGAAGAGAATCTTATACCAGCATTAGCTACCCTACGTCCTAATGTAAACGATCCGGATCTTCCCAGTGAACTGTTATGGTATCAACAGGATGGGGCACCACCCCATTTTGCAGCTGATGTCAGGAGATACTTAAATGAAACCTTTCCGAGACGATGGAATGGGCGACGTGGGACAATAGAGTGGCCGGCAAGATCGCCGGACTTAAGCCCGTTAGACTTTTTCTTTGGGGGGCGGTATGTGAAAAATGAAGTGTATAAAAATAAGCCACATACTATTGAAATTCTTAAGGATCGTATTCGAACTGTTATATGAAATATTCAATGTGATACAGTTACTAATGTGCAACAAGAGTTTTTCCATCCTCTAGGGCATTGTAGAGCTGTAAATGGTGGACATTTTCAAAATTTAATAAAGTAGTTTTCTTATTTAATTTCCTGATGTGTTTTATGTTTTATTTAGATAAACATATTTCGATAACTGTTGATTTTCAGTATAGGTTATGTTATACTAAAAATGTCTAGAATTTCATAGAGAATTCAAATCAGCAGAAAAAAATAAGGCGTTGTATTTAAAAAATCAAAGATGACAGTTGTACAACTTTTGTGAGTGACCCTGTATAGTTTAAAATAATTTCTAAATATGCGTAAAAATAAATCTAAATCGACGGGTTCGAGCGTTTTTCAATTACCTTTTTAATTTCCAAGAAAATGAATTTATTCCTTAATTTATCATAACCCTGTATATATATATATATATATATATATATATATATATATATATATATATATATATATATATATATATATATATATATATATATATATATATATATATATATATATATATATATATATATATATATATATATATATATATATATATATATATATATATATATATATATATATATATATATATATATATATATATATATATATATATATATATATATATATATATATATATATATATATATATATATATATATATATATATATATATATATATATATATATATATATACATATAAGCAGATACCTTGTATTTATATATAGAATCAATAGGCATTTGATTAAAATTTGTATAGACTTTTAGGACTATATCTAATTGATAGATTATACAAGTTTTTTATTGCTCTATTTTGCAGAGTCTCGAGTGGTTGAATAAGGTTTTTATGAGTGGGATACCACAGAGCAGTAAGGTATTGCAAGTGAGAGTGCATTAAAGAGTAACAGACCGATCTAAGTAATTCATTTGGAACAGAGTTTTTAGAATACCAACCGGAGCCAGTATTTTACCTCTTAATTTTAGCAAATGATTTTCCCAAGAAAGAGTTTCATCAATTTAGAGACCCAAGTACTTAATAGTATTAGAAAATTTTAATGTTATTATTTCCAAATACAATGTGGTTTTGATTTTCAGTTTTATGATTGTTAAAAACATATATGAGGATTTATTTACATTTAGAGTTAGTTTGTGTGATAAAGCCATTGTTCAATAAGGTTTAGATCATGTCCAATGTTTTCTTTTATACAAGTTGAAGAGTTGTCAAAATATCCTAGCATTGTGTCGTCTGCATATAGTTTTATCTCACCTTTTAGTTTTAAATTGGATATTGAGTTGACATATATAAAGAACAATGTAGGGCCCAAGATAGAGCCTTGAGGCACATCGCAGTATATATGAAGTTTTGAGCTGACAAAATCATTAACGACAACAAACTGTTCTCTATTTTCTAAATAGTTGGAAAACCACGCATGACAGACACCACGAACTACTACCAGCTCTAACTTTCGCAGTAAGATCGCATGCTGATGCTGTGTCACTTGACTCTCGAAAACCATATTGACACCTGTAAAAGAAATTCTGTCTGTTTAGGTAACTGATGCGTCTAGTGGTAACCACTCGTTCAAATATTTTTGATAGTATAGATAAAACAGAAATCGGTCGATAGTTATTTGCAGTCTTTTTCACCATCCTTATATAGGGGCCACACCCTTGCAATCTTTATCTTGTCAACACTACACTACCACTACTCAGAGACTGATTTACGATCTTGCACAAGAACGGAACCACACTGCTCCTATACTGCTTTAGAGATCTTGCATCCACACCATCCTTACCTACGGCTTTTGATGTGTCTAGTTTGTCAATCAGTTGACCTATCTCATTTTCAGTTGCAGGCATGAAAAACATGGTGATGTTACATGCTGCTTCCTTCCGCACATCCAATGAGACCCTAGGCTGACCATCTGCTAAATTATGGCCAATATTCATAAAATATGAGTTTAAGTGTTCAGATATATCCTTCACATTCTCCAGTACATCGTCACCTCTCCTTAGTCATCTGATGTCGTTGTTTGTACAACGATCAGTATTATTTTTAAAACTTGATTAATAATTTGCCAGGTTTTTCTCGAGTTACCATTTGCTGCATTAACAAGAGACGTTACTCTTGAGTCAGCTTCTTCATATTTGTTTTTGAGGCTAATGCTTTCTGGAAAATTCTTATGTTTTTTATAATAATAATCTCTAATTCTTATTGCTCTTTCCATTCTTCTCTTCTCCATCCCCATCAGTAAACCAAGCCTTTGTTTTTCTTCCAACTGTAATTTGTTTTTCAGTATAATCTGTGTTTTTTTGAACATTCCAAAAACAAATCCAAATTTCGATCAACACTGACAACATCTGAGAAGCTTTCTGCAAGTTTTAGTATTATTGTTGTATTAACGGTGTTTATCCCTAAGATTTGAATGTCGTGATCACTCAGAGAACTATTAATTATCGATAAAGAGTATTCTAAATTAGAGTTAGTAATTACATTGTCAATTAAAGTTTGTGATAAGCTTCGGGTTGGTATTGACTCATTACAAAATTTTAAACCATTACCCAGATAGACCTCCCTGTACAGGCGTGATTCGGGACTGTAAGCAAGTATATCTATGTTTAGATCTCCGAGCAGGAATACTTCACGATTACCAAAGCGGAACAATTCCTCATCGAGGAAAGACACTGTGATGTTGATCATATCCCTTGCTCCCCTTGGATTATGATTATATATGGCGGCTACATATGTGTCACAATACACTAGGTGTACCAGTAAAGAAGAGATGTTTTCTGTCTCAAGGTCTTTAACTCTTTTTAATAACGTTAAATTCCATGTAGTGTTTTACAAATATGGCGCAACACCCACCACGATTCTTCCTGCTGGCATATATTGATTTAAAATTTGGGATATTATAATATTGTTGCTCATCTTCAGTTATCCATGTTTCAGTCACTACAATCACAAAGATGTCTATATCAATTAAACATACTAAAGCTTCAATTTCACATATTTAGTTACGCAAAGATCTTGCATTCAAATAAAGAATATTTAACTGTCTTTCAACTTGCCCCTCAGGGAGTTTCTCCACATTAACTAAATATATCATCGTAGTGTCGAGCCATCAGTTTCTTTTAACTTTATTATATTTTTGAAACCCTTCTTTTGTCCTTGGTGACTTGCGCCTCAGGTTGAAAGACAATCTTGGTCTTTCACATCATTTTTCCTAATTTTCTATCTGTTCACGGCTATCCAATACCACTATGGCGGATGATGCATTCTTCCGACACAAAACTCTGTTATTCCTGCACCATACATAACTGTATCCAAAATGTTTCAGTTCTCGGCCTTATTGAAGATCATACGTATGTCCTTAGGAATATCTTCTTTCAAATAGATTTGCCAGTTATCACCTTTAAGCTTCAATGATCTCGAGTCCAATATACCTTTCTTTTTTCTAGCTTGCATAATCAACTCCTTATGTTGTTTAGAGGTAAAGCTAACAAGACCAGGTTTATTGGGATTTTTGTTCGGAATTCTTTTGGCCTTAAACTCACTATCACTTAGGGGAGGAGGGGGCACAGAGGACCGCTTAAGGATTTTTAGTGTACAAATCCATTAAAAAAATATAATAAACTTTTTTTACTTATTGTAAACCTATTTGTGACAAGTTTAGTGGTTACTTTATTCATTTAAGACCAAAAAAATATTTTAAACAAAATGATATATGAGTTACAATTGTTTTTTTAATACCCTGCGCTGGTCCTCTGTGCCCCTAGCAATGGGGCACAGAGGACCTAGTGCTGGGGCACAGAGGTCCTAGTACGGGGTGTTGGGATCATGCATTGAATAAACAATATTTGAATAGGATTTTTACAAAAAGACTGATGGGTTGCAAAAATCGTTTATAGCAGCCTAACAGCTAACAAAAAATATTATTTTTAATAATATATTTAAGAACATTTCAGACAAATAAATTCTGCATCGTCTTCTGACACTCCTGCGCAAGCGTCATGTGCCCAACCTTTGCAATTCTGACATTGAATCCATCCCTCCCCTTCCCTTGATTCGACATACCTACTCGGACAATAAATGCATATGGTGTTAGTGTCTTCTTCTTCACTATCGCTAGTTGAAACTTCCACCACTTTTTTTTGCGCGGTTTTCTTTTTTTTAATATTGGACTTTTCTTCTACATTTTTAGTAAGTTGTCTTTTTACACTTTTGATATTTTGTTTTTTTCTGCTTCTTTGGCCATAAGCTGGTCCTTAAATGGGGAACTTGTTAATTCTTCAGCATGCTGAGCTCTGCTTACCTTCTGTGGGTTTTGAGTTTTGTTTTTACGGGCATCTGACTTTGGCTTTGGAGAAATTTTTAGGATAGCATCTTTGAAGGAAGTGTAACTGCAGCTCGGTCGTGGTTCTTTGAATAAGCTTTTTAGGTGCAGGTTGGTGATCATCCTCATCTGAAACATTTTCGTCAGCGATAGGCCTCTCGGTTTCTTGCTGTACCGGGACGTCTGTAACTTCAGCGGGCAGAAAACATTCGTCAGGAAATATTTCATTATTGAATGGATAAAGTCCTGTCGTTTGGAAACCCTTTATGGCTTTTTCCAAGGTGGCAGCATGAAGAAATGTCTTTGAAAATATTTCTACGATATCATATAATGACACACGAGATCCAGGGTTATTAGTGTGCCATAAGTCACACTCCTTTGCATACTGATGTTTTAAGGACCCAAACACAGTGCAGTCAAGGGGTTGCAGGCGATGACTGGTGTGGGGCGGGAGAGAGACCATTATAATATTATTTTCTCTTGCTTTATTTATTGCGGCAAGCATCCTATGACTATTGTGATTGTCTAGAATTAATAATATTTTCTTATCGGGACCGGGTTCCACATGGTTAATAAAGTGATCTAAATACTTGACGAAATGATCGGAATCCATCCATCCAGAACCATTTGCATAACCATCTGCACACGGCGAACATCCTTTCATAAATAAGGGGTTCATTCGTTGTCGAGGAAAAAGAAACAACGGAGGGACGTAAGATCCTGTAGCTGAAATCTCACAAACTGCAGTTACATTAAACCCACGTTTAGTGCTCACTATCCGCCCAACCTGCTTTTTTCCTTTTTTAGCTAGAATTTTTCTGGGTACAGGCACTGAATTAATCCCAGTCTCATCAATATTATATATTTGGCCTGGTTGAATATTGCTCTTCTCTAAAACTGATCGTACAACATCAAAAAACTTTTGAACCTGGGGCTTATTAAATCCTGCAGCTCGTGCTATGCTTGTGGCTTCGGGAGCTCTAATAGAAAGTTGAGGATTTCGTTTTTTAAACCCCGCCAACCAGTCACTACCAGCTAATTTGGCATTCTTATTAAATGTTTCAAGCCCATATTCTCTGCCAGCTCAAATGCAAATCGACGAGCATCGAGAGGGGTTATTCCATAAAATCGCTTTTCTAGGTCTAGAATATGCTCCACTAGTTCAGTTTCTTGTTGGTCAGTAAACACTTGTTTAAAATGACCATTTCTTGGTGTCTTTGGCATCATTTCATTATTTTTTCGGCGCAAAATACACGTCTTAGGTATCTTAAAACGTTGAGCTGCTTGTCGAACTGAAATTTCGTTTCGGTTGATCATTTCCAGTGCCCTGGTCATGTCTTCTTCTGCCCACGAAGGCTCGGGTTTTTTCTTTACGTAGTTACGTACCATCTAAAAACAATATTTTTTATGATAATATACACACATCACATAATTGAATTAACTCTAAGACACTTAAATTCATATTTAAGCCACAACATACTGCTTTGGGGCACAGACGACCATAAGCGGTCCTTTGTGCCCCAGTTGCAGAAAATAAATTTAAATTTCCCGCCACTCCACTGAATGTTTTGTTTACACCTCAGTTAACCAACTTGTTTTTAAGTAAAAAAGTTGTGTTTTAGTGGGTTATAATAAGAAATAACAATACACGCATAATAACGCAATAATCACACTTGACAAAACTATAAAATTTAGCACGGCTTACCTTAAAAACCAATGTTTTGTTTGCTGCGACCTGCACACTGCACGAACATTGCTGTAACTGTCAGAAATATAAAAATACACCGCTAGCTTGCTATTTTTAACAACATTTAAAAGATGGCGCCACGTATAACAGAATAAATCGAGCGGACTTTGTGCCCCAGCGGTCCTCTGTGCCCCCTTCTCCCCTACTTCAATCTCCAACCCTTGAAATATTTTTCTCACTTCTTCTAGCTCACAGTCCTCACTTCTTATGCCCATTATGATAATATTCTTTTGTCTGAATTTTTCACCTTCTTGGTTTCATTTCATTTTTGCCATATCATTCTGAAGATGCTGGATGTTAGATTTGAGCTTTTTTGCTCCTTTTTCAATTGTTTATTATCTTTTAGTACTTTGTCTAAAACTTTTTGGATACATCCATAGTATTACTATTAAATTAAACTGATTTCTCAAGTTCATCAAACTTTTTCATTAATATATCCAACATTTCGTTATTTGATATATTTTTGCTAGTTTGGGGCTGAGATTGTACTGTTTGTTTATTTTTCCTTGCACTGCTAATGGGCGAGTGGTGTAGAAATTGGCCACTAATTTCCTCCTCGTCGCTCTCAGATGAAGAAACACCTATTCTATTTTGAGAAGAAATTGATTTTCTAACGACCTTTGTACATGTCGGGCAGATCCAGTAAATTCCACTCTTTTATTGTTCTCTAAATACGTTTCCGAAAAATTCGTGCATTTTTGGTGTACCCACCTATGACATTTACCACTATATTGCACTCTATACTTCTTCCCAAAGTGTTTCAGGCAGATATGACATTCTTGCATTTCCTCACGACCTGTTATTCGATTATTAAAGATCCGTCTGGCGTACTAGAAGTCACGCCTAAAAGCTCTACACGTTTCCTATGAGTCGACAACACTGCAAAATGACAGTGATAGGTGACAGTTTTGACTGACAGCTCCATCAGCATGAGGAAAATAGCAATATTAAAGACTTGATAACTTTATTATTTTGGCGATTTACGTCGAGTTTCAGTAATACACATATTATTTGCTGTTTATATTACAGAGTAACACACAATGTACTAAGTTAAAACTGGTATGTATCGAATTTTTTGCACATTTGTTGTAGTAAAACGAAGACACGACACCGACATTGACACTCAAATATTAGGTATGCTTTACCAAGCAATCATTTTTTAGCTTCTTTCGAAATCTCACCTTATTTACAGTTGACCTTAAACTATGGGGAAGTTTATTAAATGCCATTTTGGCATTATAAGCCGCGGAATTCTTAAACTATAAGCATATCTACAAGGTTCCATTTCTTGTTTTTATTTTTTTGCATTACTCATTCATATCAAACACAGGGACTCAAGTAAGTACAGAGATATAAGAGTTAAAATTTTATGTTCTCGAAATAGTGGTTTACATGATTGTCTGTAATGCACTTTTAAAATTATTCTAACAGCCCTCTTTTGTAGAACAAATAAAGAATTGAAAAGATAATTGCTAGACTCGACCATTAATGCTTAGTAAAGCAAAGTCGTTCATATATAAGAGAAAGAGAAGTGGTTCCAAAACAAAACCCTGAGGTACACCACTTTTGTGTGTCACCCAGACATACTGCCTGAGTGCGTCCGAAAAGGCCTGACTGCGGCCAGCAAGATATGATCGAAACCAGTTAAGTGACTTCCATATATTTTCCGCTTCCCCAGCAGCACTGCATGATCAAAACAAGCAAACGCCTTTGCAATCAATCCAAGCCTCTAAGAACGAAAATATCGCATCATTTGTGTTCCTTTCTGGTTGAAATCCAAACTGATAAAAGTGTAAAATATTGTGTTTATTCAAAAAACTTAGCATTCTTCTTTTCACAATTTTTTCCACCACCTTTGCAATGGGCGGCAAAAATGAAATTGGTTTAAAGTTACCCCACAAACTAGATTCTTCCCCTTTAGTGGAATAACCAGCGGCTTTTTCAATGTCTCTGGAAAGTAGCCATTGGTAAAGGAACATTAAGTGCCTCAGCAAAACTGATCAGAGCAGTAGTATTCAATTCCATTAAAACTTTAACCGATATATTAACCCAGCCTGATGCTCTCTTATTTAAAATGCTTTTAAAAATTTCTTTCAGTTCACTTATGCTTGTGGGGACAAAAAAGAAAGTATCTCTAATAAAAGTTCTTTAAATAGTCTAAGGGACTTTTAGTGACATTAATTTTACTTGTCAAGGTTTGTGCTATTGTGCAGTAGTAAGTATTTAATTCGCTTGGTGATAGATCTGGTGTAATTTGATGTTTTCCATTTCTACCCGCCAAGGTATTAAAGATTGACCATGTCTCTCTCTGCATGTTATCTGAACTAGCAATTCTAGTAGCAAACTACACCCTGTTCGCGAAAAACTTTCCTTAAGATACCTGTGTACTGATTAAAGTAAGTAATAAAAAATAAGTTATTAAAAAAATATTTTCTTATGTAATGTAGAGCACGCATTTTTTGGCTGACACTTTAATAGATTTAGACATCCATGGTTTTTTTTGTTTTAATTTTTACTTTTTTGAGTGGTCAAAATTGGTGCCTCAACTTACGAGCTGGTTTTCTAATTTTCAATGTAATCCTCGCCAATACTGCTTCATGGTCCGCTGCATTCACAGTCTCACAAGAAATCTCCGATAAATTTGGATACATATAGTTTATGGTGGTTGATGACACCCTCGAAAATCTGATGGGTGCATCGACATGCATCATTAGATTAAATGAACTTAATACATTTTGACAAGAATTAGTAAACTGGGAATCTGAATCCGTAAAATTAATATTAAAATCTCCGAACAGTTGCGACTTCAATGGGAGCTGAGTGATCAGATTCTCAAGGTTGTCTAAAAATAACCTTGACAGTACCACTAGGAGATCTATATATACAGACAATGTACAAATTAAATATTTTACAGTATGCAATACAGAATTCGAAGTCTTTTTCCAGAATCAGACTTATCCATACAAACAAATGTAACAATTTCAAAAATCTTATTGCCAACCAATATAAGGATTATCCCATGTAAGTTGTCTTTTCTACAAAACTTAGAGACTTCGGAGTAATCGGTTACAGGAACGGGTTCTTCCTCTTTTAGCCAGTGTTCAGTCAGAATCAGAATATCCAGAAAACTTAAACTGTCCAAAAATAGATGTAATTCATCCCTTTTGTTTCGAATAGACTGCACTTTAAGTAGCATTAGGTTAAACAACCAGGGATCGTCTCTTTCTCTAAAAAAGAACCTAATTCATTGCTTAAAGCATGAACAATACGGTTATTGGCTGTACTAATCTCCACACATTATGTGTTCTCCCGAACACTAAACACGCTAACATCGCACAATTCTATTTCGCAAATACCTATTATTAGGGATAAATTCACCAATAAACCTGAATATCATATAAATATTTATTTTATGATAGCAATTGCCATTTGTCTCATCTAAGATTCTAACTGATACCCTTTTATCACGACAAAAATGTGAAATAAACCTGTATACCAAGCAATACAGCCGGTTTCTACGAGATCTTCGGAGGCATATAATTAAATTTGTTAATGTACCTATACTAAATACAGACTTCAGAATTAATTTAGGAAACACTGACAAACAGTCCAAATTCAAAAACAATAGTAAACTGTCCCTCTGAGATAAATCACTAATTGCGGATGCAGCAGTCCTTTCTCTCTCCTTAACATTTGCCCAGAGTTTAATTATGCCTTCTACAACGTATGATACTTAAAATGTTGGCCACTAGTACAATTTTTACTACTGTGGTCACCTAACTTTAATTTTAACCTAGTTGTTTATAGTTCGAAAATTATTTGTTTGTCGGCTCTGGACTCTACAGTTTCTTGAATGAGCCTTTTCAGGTGACTCAGACGCAATTTGGCAATCAACCTCTTGTGAATTTTGTTCAAAACAAATTTGCTTTTCCTTTAGCATTTCTAATTCAGCTAAAACTAATTTAATATGTATTTCTAAAGTACTAATGGGTTCAATCATATTTCTGTTCATCTCAGTCAATTCTCGTTTAGCCATCCGTAATTCAAACGATAATTCGCCTTCTTCTACAAAAAAGCTTTGTTTTTATGCCCTTACTAATGAACTTTCTTTTTTAGCTTATTCATATTCTCTGTTTGCTCTCTATTCACTTCAACAGAACGTTTTCCTTCCTCGAAAACTTGTCTTCAAAGTCTTTCGTCCTTCTTTCCAATCTTTTAATAAATAACAGAAGTTCTTTAATTTCTTCTTAAACGTCGGGAATACTATTTGAGTTGTATAACCATTTTAAAGGGAATTAAAAGTTCTTTTAAAACATGAAATAAAAATCCATGTTCGTATTAAAAAAATTAAGTCGATAGTGATGGTTCGAAAACGAAAAGTCAGAAAAGAAATTTGAAGATATCATGTTGCAGAGCGGAAAAAATTATAAGGCTTCAAACTTAAACTGCGTCTGGAAAATCAATAGTTTTTTAAATATTCAACTAAATTAACTAAAGAAAATCACGGTGAATTCGGCCAGGAAATGTCTTTATTAACGTTTCATTTTTATTTGACCAAGCTTTCGAAATATTTTTATTTCTTCGTCAAGGGTCCTTAAAATTTAAACAATTAAATTTAGTTAATAATATTAGTAAAATATGCATCAAGACTTACGTATAATAAAAACCTTTAAATCTTAAACTTTCAATTTTTTGTCATCAAAAAAACAAAATTATTTATTGTCATTTGACGTTTGACATCAAAATTCTACGTGTAGAAATATCTGCTTTAAACAAGCATTTTTCTCAAAATTACTACAATCTTTTTCGTTTTTATTATATGTAAGTCTAGATGCATATATTACTAATATTTTTAAGTAAATTTAATTGTTAAATAAAAATAAAACGTTAATAGACATTTTCTGGTCGAATTCCCGGTGATTTTCTTAAGATATATATAGATATACATATATATATATATATATATATATATATATATATATATATATATAATATAATGTGTTTTCATTCCGGGTGTACATCCGTTCACTACTGTCGTTCTGAAAAGAACAGTTTTGCTGACGTTTCGCCAAAATCACATTTGGCATTTTCGAAGCTTTCTTTCTCGCGTCCGAATAGTCGGTCTCTATTCGGACGCGAGAGCATCAAGTCCGGCGAAGATTTCGGATGTTCTCTTGGTAATCACAAATATCGGTTTTACTTCTGTTGGTAATTCTGGTATTGTTTTGTGTATTCATTTTGGCGCTAGTTGTATTCGTCTTTCATCTAGTTGACTGTACTGATGAAGACCTTAAGTCAGAAACACGTATCTATGGTTAGCCAAATTCCATTGCTTTAGCGGTCATCCCAAAGAATCCATTTTCTACTATATACTATTTCTTGCCGCCTTATATATTTTTTATATATATATATATATATATATATATATATATATATATTTATATATATATATAAATATATATATATATTTATATATATATATATATATTTTTTTTTTTGACTGTTAAAAATTTTCGCCTCAACAAAACCCCCCAGAAGCAACGCCACTGCCCCTACATTTTATCTATTATTTAAATGTTAAATAGGCAAAAAATATAAGCATGATCCCTGAAAACCCCAACAATGATATACTCAGTTTTTTAGCGTCCATTTATAAAATTAAAATATAACATAACTGAAAAATTACATAAAAATATTAGCTGCTCGTTTTTTTGACGAAAAAGTGTTGTTATTAATAATTAGGTCCAAAGTGTCGATTTAGAGGAAGGTCGTAACTTCCTTTAAATCGACAAACAGGTCTACAGATTTTTTTTGCTATAAGTTATAGTTTAAAAAAATAAGAAACAGGTCATGATGAGATCAGCTACCATGATTTGACATGGCACTAGGCTTGATCTTGATATGTCAGGCTAAGCGATCCAAAATTAAAGAAAAAAAGAAAGATTGGGTGGGATTTGAACCTGCGACCTTCACTTTCAAAGACCGAAACACTATCCTCTAAATCAACATAGTTTGAAAAACACCATTTGATTCTTGTATCCATGATAGCTCGTCAAGACACAAGCACAAGTCTAGTCTAAATTGAAATTATAAGATCAGCTTGACGATAACAAATTATTATAGGGTCATCCAAACATTAGCGGATTAAGAATATATGAGGCCCGGGGCGGTCTCTCAATTTAGGATCCCCCATTTTTTTGCGAAGAGGAAGTCTAACAAGCAAATGAAAAAATACCAAGTGGAAATGACTAAGTATATATATATATATATATATATATATATATATATATATATATATATATATATATATATATATATATATATATATATATATATATATATATTGTTAAATATTTCCTTCAATCGACGTTTCGCTCATTATATTGAGCTTTCTCAAGATATTTTCTACAATAAAAACATGTATAGTTAATATTTAAATGTTAAAATGGTTAAAAACATTACTGAAAAAAAATCACTCAAAAAACATTACATTTTAAACAAATAGTGATCATAAAAACAAAAATACATCTAAAACAAAATTAACATTATACATAGTACGCACCTTGGAAACATGTCAGTTTTACAAATATTGGTTTGAGATAGCAATAATTTCGACAGGTTTGGAATTCTGGTAGATAAAAACGAGACAATTTTTTCTTTTTTTTTATTATATTTACTTAGTTTTTTATTGCTATACCTATATAGTTTGGGTTTATGTTATTACTGAAATGTACAGGGTTTTATGTATGGAGTTGTTTATTTATATTTAGATTAATTTACTTAGATATCAGATTATGATAAATTTGGCTTAAGTTATTGATGTCTTTTTTATCGTTGACGGCATCTATCTCCTTTTTAATTTGTATTATTTCTTTTATTGTGAGTTTTCGAAAACTAGTTTCTTGCTCTAAAATTTTGGTTTGTTTAAAATCGAATTCGTGTTTTTCTGAATGTTCGTGTTTGTGGAGTGCAGTAGATGTATTTTTTGTGTATTTGTGGCCGTTTAATCGACTAAGTATTGTGTCATTCCTATGTACTTTTTTGGGCAATTTAAACATGGAATTGAGTAAACTAGGTTTGATTTCTTTTTTTTTATTACTTTGCTTTTCAAGGGAGTGAAAAGACTGTTTAGTAAATTCTGTTCTTTATGAGAGACAGTTATGTCGTGTTTAGACAAGATGTGATTTATTTTTTCTGATAGACCGTCTGTGTAGGGCATTGCAACGTATTTAGTATTAACATTTTTTTTTTGTTGCTTTCTTTAAGTTATTATAAAAAACATGAGTTCGTTGTTTAAAACCTCGTAGTATGTTTTTTTTCCGGATAATGGTTATTTATTAAAGTCTCCTTAACCTTCTTTAAAAAGTTTAAGTACCGCCCTGACCATGTTTTTTTTGTATACCACTTGGTTTTTATATTTTGATCTTTCTTGTTTCTAATTAGGGTTAAATCTAGAAAATTAATGGTAAATGGTAAATTTTAATTTGGGTGAAAATTATTAAAAGCATTTAATAGGTCATTAATATGGTTTTTTGAAACGGCAGTTAAACAACCGTCCACAATTCTTTTAAAAAAAGAAAGGTTAAAATCAAGTTCACTTATCACACTCTCCTCCAGATATTCCACAACTAATTGTGCGACAATGGAGGAAATAGAAGAACCCATAGCCCAACCATCTAACTGTTGAAAATATTTGTCCTCCTACTGGAAATAATTATTAATTAGAGTAATGCTAATAGCTTCTATAAATTCTTTTAATGGAAGTGTTGTGTGACCCTTTAATTCGTCCCATTTTTGTGTTATTATGTCAGATAAAAGTTCATTTGGAATATTTGTATATAGAGAGACAACATTAAGAGATATTAGTATATGATTGTCTGGAATTTTTACCTTGTCAATAAGCTGTTTAAATTCAAATGAATCTTTAACAAAATAATTGTTTTTTCCTGTTATTTTGGACATACAATTAGATAAATATTTCGACAACTTATAAAAAGGAGATTGGATACATGATAAAATGGGCCTTAAAGGTATGTTAGCTTTATGCAACTTAGACAGCCCGTATATTCTGGGTGCTACTGCGTTGTGTATCTTTAGGTTTTTTGCTTCTTTATCAGTAATACATCTTTTATTTAACAATTTTTTTATGAAAATGTTATTTTTTGTTTGATAAGAGGTCGTTAAATCACTTTTTAATTCTTTGTAAGTATTTACGTCACTAAGTATTTCTTTAAGTTTTGTATCACAGTCGTAAAGTTCATTATCACAGTTTTATTTGATTTATCAGGTTCAAGGATTTTAATTTGAGGGTTCTCCTTTACGAATGTTTTTTTGAAAGTTTGAATATATAATTTATTATTGTTTTATTTTAAGATTATGGTTTGTTACAACGTCTACAAAAGCCCGAAATGAATCTTTAATTTCATTCGGTTTATCTTGAATTATGCTTTCTATATAGGCGATATATTCAGTGGTTGGTAAATGTTTTTCAGTTGTTTTTGGAAGTGAAAAATGATCACCCAAAGCAAGAACTTCAGTAATATCCCGTAGAATCTCAGTGTCAGCGATGTTACTTAGCCATTCGGTTGTATTATTTTTTTTGTCATTATGTGGTATATGAGAAATTAAATTTGTAAATTTTGTTTGATTGCGTGCTTTAGTGTACTTAAAAGTTTTTTCATATTATAAATTTTCGAAATTCAGAAATTTATTAAGTTGATTTTCAGGTATAAGATTTTTTAAGTAACTAATTTGATTATTTATTTCAGAATTTAAATGATTTATATTTTTAGTTGTTTCCGTGACTGTAAAATTTAAATTTTTTTTTTGTATTATTTATTATATCATTGAACTTGTTTTCAAGGTACGTAACTGCCAATCCTATCTGTGACGTATTAAAATTTAGAAAGGCTGGCATCACATCTGCATTGTTGTTTAGCCAGTTTTTGATACCATCTGGAGATGTTTCTTTCTGAGGTAATTTGCCGTGTCTTCACCATGTGTCTCTCCAATATTTTTAAAAAAGTTTGTGTTTTGTGTTTGCCCTTGCAACTTATATATTTCGTTTTATTTTTCTTTAACCATATATAAATATTTTGTTAAATATTTTCTTAGGCATAGGTTAACTCATTGAGAAGTGAAACTATAATTCAATCGAGGTTTCGCTCATTATATTGAGCTTTCTCAAGATATTTATTTTACAATAAAAACATGTATAGTTAATATTTAAATTTTAAAATGGTTAGAAATATTACTGAAAAAAAATCACTCAAAAAACAATACATTTTAAAGAAACAGTGATCATAAAAACAAAAATACATCTAAAACAAAATTAATATTACGCACCTTGGAAACATGTCAGTTTTATGAATGTTGGTTTGAGATAAAAAAAAAAAAAAGAAAAAATTGTCTCGTTTTTATCTACCAGAATTCCAAACCTGTCGAAATTATTGCTATCTCAAAACAACATTCGTAAAACTGACATGTTTCCAAGGTGCGTACTATGTATAATAATTATTTTGTTTTAGATGTATTTTTGTTTTTATGATCACTGTTTGTTTAAAATGTAATCTTTTTTGAGTGATTTTTTTTCAGTAATGTTTTTAACCATTTTAAAATTTAAATATTAACTATACATGTTTTTATTGTAGAAAATAAATATCTTGAGAAAGCTCAATATAATGAACGAGACGTCGTTTGAATTATAGTTTTACTTCTCAATAAGTTAACCTATGCCCAAGAAAATATTTAACAAAATATTTATAAATGGTTAAAGAAAAATAAAACGAAATATATAAACAATATATATATATATATATATATATATATATATATATATATATATATATAGATATATATATATATATATATATATATATATATATATATATATATTACAACACCTCCGAGAATGCACCGTAAGCAGTTGCAGTTCTCACGGATGGAAGACACATAAGCATTCAGATTAATACAAATAGATCCAAATTGTAATTAGTTAGTTGATATTATAGAACGTTATTATGTTAGTCTAATCACACTTTTTTATTAGAGTAAATAATTTTTTTTTAAAAGTGAAATTGGGAAGTGATTATAACAATTGGCGCAGTCGGTAGGATCTGTCTAACGCTGTCAGAACAAGAGTGTTGTCTAACTGGTAGCGGCGGATCCCAATCCCTAAACAGAAAAAGAATGAATCGCTCTCACTTGGCCGAAACTACGGATGGAACACCCAGTGAAGCCCCTGGTAGTACACGCTAAGAACACAACGATGCAAATACTCCTGTTGTAAGTTAATGAATCATCTCGCTATTGTTTATTTTATTGTGTTATTTAATTATTGAAACTGTTCGATTTTCCAAATATTTTCTCTGAATTCCTTATTGGTTTTAATTAATTCTACAAACATTTAAATTTGTATTTGCCTTTAAATAAGCCAAATTAGTTTCTAAATGCCTGATTCAACTGAAGATCGCGCTACTCAACCAGAAGTAGAACCTTATAAATTATCAGACATGTTTTCTTTAATTCCGGAATTTGAAGGTGATCAAATCTTTTTAGGAACATTTTTAACTACTACTCAAAAAACTCTGTTAGCTATTCTCATTAAAATTAAACATAGAGGTAGAGCTGCACAACTCGTTAGTTCTTCATATTCAGTTCATATTTAGAAATAAAACTGCTTAACCTACATTTTGAGGATTCTCGAGATATATCTTCCCTAATACAAGGCTTACGACTTAGGCAATTATCAAATGAATTACCCCTTACCTTCTTTAACCTTCTTTCAACCTTTTAGAAGCCCATTTACGAATTAGAAGAGAACTTCAGTTGTCTTATTTTAAGACCCAAAAACAAGAAAGAACTCCCCCTTCAAGACCCATTTTACCTATAAGAAAACCACAGCCACAACCCACGAGATGTTATAATTGCGGACGTACAGGTCATTTTGCTAGTCAGTGCCGCACTCCCCCATCGAATCGCCAAAATTTCCTACCTAATTTTAGTTCAGGGTTTCCAAGGCCTTAACAACACCATACACCGAACACATCTCAACAGTCCAGTAATTATAACCAAAATCAATCTAGACCTTAACAAGCCAGCGGTTCCTCGCAAAGTCAACAGAAACCTCAACAATATAACAATCCACCACCATATCGCCCTCCAATAATTAATAAAAACTCAAATTTCCGTCCTAATCAATAAAGGACATGCCATGTCAACGCTAGCGACTGTTTGCATAGCAAACCTTTTCTAATTCTAATGAAATCTACTATAGCGATAATGAATATCAAAACTATGATTGTCAACAAGATTATCTCAGCCAAGATAACGATTACGACCAGTACCTAATAGAGTCAAGGGACCATACAATCAGGATTTTCTTCCTCTCCTAGTGAACCGTCATCCCCCGGACCAAAACTACCCGGAAATAGACCTCTTAGTAGAAATCCAAACTCAAATGCAAACAATGAACCTAGACGATATAAACCCCAATCTGAACTTCCCCGAAAAGATATTTCTTTAAGCCCCTTTCTCACTGTAAATTCTAAAAACTTAGATACCACTGAAAAATATGTTCCTTTTTAAAGAAAAAACTATTCAAAATTTCAAAAGGTTACCCGAAAACCTAACCGTCCAAGGGATTACTGATCAAAAACTCTCTATCAATGCAACAACCCTTGTCCCTTTTGCTAGTGGCGATCCTTATAAAGACTATATTTATAATTTAGATATTGATTTCGACGGTATTTTGGGCCTATACTTTTTAAAGCATTACGAAGTGTAATAGATTTAAAATCAAAGCAATTAGTTACCAATTTTAAAACACTTCCATCATTTAAAGTAGACAGCGAACAAAAAAAAAACGAAAATACAATTTCAAATAATAATTGCAACAAAATTTCGATAGAAGCCAGGACAAAAAAAAATTGTAAATTAAAGTGCGATTTTGCTAACACCGACGCTTTGATTTGCGCAAAAAAGAGACAAGTTAGGCTCCCACATGCTTTAGTGCGAGTAAATGAACACGGTAAATTTTTTACCTTAATCGTCAATACCAATACGATAGCAAATAACATTGACTTTTCAGATATATCATTAGACCCGATAAATGACACCCCTGACCCAATCTATAACTTTAAAACAGAACAAAATTTAAAACAAAGTCAGCATGACAGAACCACACAAATAAAAAACCTGTTAAGAACCGAACATTTAAATGAGGAAAAAAAAGAACCTGTGACAAACGTTTGCCTGGACTTCGCGCACATTTTCTACCTTGAAGGAGACGCACTCTTTTACAAATGAAATAAAACATTCGATAGAAACAAACAACGCTCGCCTTGTTTTTACGAAATCGCACAGGTATCCCCAAATACATAAACAGGAAGTAAAAACTCAAGTCAACAAAATGATAAGACGAAAGTATCATCCGTCTCTCTGCCTCACCATGGTCTTCGCCAGTCTGGGTCGTCTCAAAGAATCTCGACGCTTCTGGGAAACAGAAAAGGCGTGTGGCCATCGACTACTGCAAGCTTAATGAGTTTACTGAGGATGATAACTACCCTCTACCCAATATTTCTGACTTCTTTGACCAACTAGGGAAGTGCGAATATTTTACGAACCTAGATCTTGCTTCCGAGTTTCACCAAATCGAAATCAACCCTAAAGACATCCCGAAGACAGCTTTCTCAGTAGAAAATGGTCACTACGAATTTATTCGTATGTCCTTTGGCCCTAAGAATGCTCCGTCCACCTTCCAACGAGTCATTGACAACATCCTTCTACGCATTCAGAATAAGCGCTGTCTGGTATATATGGACGATATAATTATCCATTCCCCCACAATCTATGAGCACATTTCTCGCATAACTGAAACGCCTAAGAAAAGCCAAACTAAAAAGTCCTTGGACACCTCATAACCCAAAACAGCGTTAAATCAAATCAAAAGTAGACTGTACCGTTAATTTTCCTGAACCAAAAAATTCAAAAAGCATTCAATCGTTTTTGGGACTGGCTGGCTACTATCGACGGTTTATCCCCAATTTCGCAAAAATCTCAAAACCCTTAACCAAACTTCTTAAAAAAGATACACACTTCTGTTTCGACTCTGACTGTAAATCAAGCTTCGAAGAGCTGAAGAAAGCCCTCATCTCTAACCCAATTCTGATTTACTCTAACTTTCAGGAGCAATTCCTGTTAACCGCAGACGCAAGCGCGTTCGCTATTGGCGCTGTCCTGTCGCAAGGCCCAATAGGCAAAGATCTCCCCATTGCATATGCCTCTAGAACTTTATGTAACGCGGAAACCAAGTATTCGACAATAGAACGTGAATTATTTGCAATTGTCTGGGCTCTGATACACTTCCGATCATATCTATTTAGAAGGAAATTTGTCCTCATCACAAACCATCGACCCCTTCTCAATAAAAAACCCAGGAAGTCGTTTAGCTCGTTGGCGTCTGAAGCTTGAGAACTTCACATCCATGCTTCCAACAAAGATGACATACATGACAAACCATCAACTAGCAAAGAACCAACCCAATCGGAAGACGAAACAGACACAGAACAAATAACGGAAGACTGTAACCGGTTCGCACACCTATATAAACCAAATCAATTATAGACTATGCTAAAATTGAAACCTAAAACTCCCAACTCCTAGACAAACGTCACAAAAATTTCGCCAAGCAAAATTAGAGGATTTACACTTTAAAATCGTAGAAGACATTTTTGTATTAAATAACGAAATATATGTTGTCTCTAGCAAAAGTGTAAAAAATCGAAAATAGTTTATAATCCCTTTGCCACTTAACAACGATTCCGTAGTCCAACATCTCTTTTATGCCTTATTTAAGAGCAAAGAGAAATTTGACTTAACCCAGACTTCCTGTGTCGAAAATAATTTAGAACTCCCAATTTTGGAAATTCTCTCATTTATCCCCTCCGATAAAGACGTTAAACTCAAAATACGTCAGAATATCGTAAAAACTCCCGATGAAGACCACATTCCCATTATATTACATGAGTATCATTATGGAAAAAATAATCTTCACCGTGGAATAAACGAAACAATTAAACGTATAAAGGAAATATACAGTTGGCATGGTTTAACCAAAGACGTTGACAATTTTTTAAAAGTGTGAGATATGCCAAAAAGTTAAATTTTGTCGAAAAAATCTTAGTACACCTCTGGTAAATACCGAAACCCCAAAACCACCAATCGAGAGAATTAATATCGATCTCTTCGAATATTTCGTTAATAATTATGCTCTCACGATTAGAAATGAAATAACGAAGTTCACAAAGGCTTATGCTTTATCGGATAAGAAAGCTTCAACAGTCGTGAACATACTTTTACTATTCTTCCATTCATCCAACATTTTGGCACTTAAGGATCCACTGTGATCATGGTCGTGAATTCGACAACGCCCTAATGAAAGATCTTTGCGAACTTTATGACGTAAAATTGACATTTTCCAGCGTCAGTCATCCGCAATCAAATGGATCACTTGAACGGTTTCATGCGACCCTGACAGAGATGATCCGAATACATAAAGCCGAAATTCCCAGTGAACACGCATTTAACATTCTTCCTTCCGCCGTGAATTGCTATAACTATACAAAAAATAAGACCTATGGTTTTATACCATACGAGCTTATCTTTGGCCATACATCCAGTCGACCCCCAGAAACCTTATACAACCAAGAACAACTCATTTCAAAGTACATTAGAGATCTGAATAATAAAATGGAAAGTTATTACAGAATCTCACAAACGAAAAATGGTATTCAAAAAGAAAAATCCAAAATCAGATTTGATAAATTCATTTCCGACAAACAACCCAGTTATAAAGTTGGTGACAAGGTATATGTCAAAGAATCCCAAATAAAGGACAAAATTCAAAATAATCTCAATGGTGGCTTCCAAATTGTTGAACTTTTCCAAACCTCCGCGAAAGTAAGAAATCTTTCCACAAACCAAATTTCAAAAATAAATTTTGATAGACTAAAACCTTTCTACGAGTGGTTTATTCTTTTCACCACACCAAGATGAATACACCATCAACAAGTGAATCTGATGATTCTGAAGACTGATTCATTTAAACCTAATTCCAACTAAGTATTATTTATTTTAAATTTTAAACGTAGTTTTCTTACTTTGTCCATTATGTTTTTGTTTCATTACACTCTTATTTTATTCAGAATTAAAATATGTTTTTAATAGTTGTTCATTTTTTAGACTTTAAAATGTTTTTGTTTCATTATAACATTTTCATTTTTAATAGCATTATTTTGTGATTTTTATTTCGATTTATTCAACCACTTTTTTTAGTGTCTTAATTTAACAACAAAACGTTAAAATTTGTCAGATTACCTTAAATTAACCAAGTACACTTTACCCACTTGGGTATATACCGGGTATAAAAACTTGGGTATATACCCAAATTTCAATATACCCGGTATTTGCCCATCACTGCGCGGGACGAACATCACATCGAAAACTTATTAAAGAATCAAATTTCCGTAACTACATCTGTAATTAAAACAACTCCACCATTCGCAAATTACAAATAGACGAGGAAACTATTAACAATATTAAAGACATTCAAAAATCAATTAACAACATATCAAGCGCGATCGAGTTTTACGAGGGACGGATGAAAACTATTAGCTTGTGTGAATATATATATATATATATATATATATATATATATATATATATATATATATATATATATATGTATATAAACTTACTAATAGTTTTCATATATCTAGTGCCCTACAATATATAATTATTAAAACCTTCATACAGGGTGGGGCACAACTTACACGTCCCTCTCTAACTACTAAACGATACTTTCTTTTTAAATGAATCTTGAAGGATATATGCTGATCAGATAGAGCTACAATTATGGGTATACAGGGTGCGTGAAAATTACGTAGCATATTAAGGTCACATTTTTTTTAATTGATTACACTGTATTTTATTGTATATTTCAATTCTTCAATAAAAGGTAGATTACATTTTCAGTTATTACATGAAATGAATCAAGATTTGCATATACCTAATGACGACATAACTACACTTACCAAAAAATACGGAAATTATTAAAAAAATATTGCATTTAGATATAGAGAACCCTAAATTGTAATTTCTCAAAAATAAACTTTAATTTAAATGCTTTATTTGCAAACGCTTTTTTACATTGTAGGCCTATGTTTTATTACATTTTTTGTGGAATCTAAGTTTTATAATATAGTATATATTAAAGGGATAGAACAAAAGTTTGTCAATAACGAGAATCAAATTTGAAATTATTTTGATTTCAAGTGTATCTGCTTCCAATACTTCTACATCAATCAACTTAATAGATGAACTATAGGAAATGTAACTAAGTGCCGAAATTTGTAGTATCTATTTATTGTTTGATTATTTATTTTTTTCTTTAAAATATGATTTGTTTCCAATATTTTACCCTCTCAAAATTATTCACTATTTTTAAAAGAGTAACTTTTTAATCGTTTTGGATTTTTGTCAGTTTCATTTCAGATTTTAGAGCTTAGGTGGTTTTTTTTATTGAATGTAAATAATAAACCTACACGGAGTACTTTTGTTTATTTTATTAAACTAACTACTGTATTAACGGATTTTTTTTATATCAATTCTAGGCATATATACATATTAATAACTTACTTTATAAAAAAAAATTACCGCCTAAATATTTATTCCGGTAGAACATTAAATTGCTTGGTTTTCACTATATTTTCGTATTTGTCCAAGTTAGTCCTATGTATCTAAAAACTATATGTGCGGTGCCGTCATTTAACAGATATATGTTTTGTTTCATATAAACGTTTTTGTGCTTGTTCAGTTTTTTTGAAAAACTGTTACTCAAGTCACGTCCTGTAATTTACACAACCCAAAAAAAAAACTAAATATGCAGTAAACAATAAAAACTGTAGTTTGTAACAAATCTAGGACACGTTCACAAAACTATCCTTTTTTATGTATACATGTGTGTGTGTGTGTGTGAATGTATGTTTACCTGTTCTGAAAGTTCCGTGTAAACAACTTCAGCAGTAGCCAGTAACAGAATAGGAATATTAGGATCTATTCCTTTCAACTGCGACAAAAAGATAGCTCTAACAGTGTCAGATACTAACTCCCACCAGTGGTCAATACTTGGAATATAAATTATGCTGGGGATGTTTCTCTTTGCTTCAGTAAATACCTAAAAAAATTAAAATATGAGATTTGTAATTTTACAAAAATGTCCAGCATTCTTAACAGTTAATGAAAATATTTTCTGATACTTCAATTAACTTGTAGATAAAACATTTTTAATGCCAGCTTTAAATAAGAAGAAAGAACCTTTTGAGTCTGGTAGCCTAGAGGTAAAAAGGCTAATTATTTTAGAGATTATATATGAAACATTTGTTTGTGTTACTGATAATGGATTTTTAAATTATTTTTCACTTTTGCAGTTACCCAGATCGTGCAAAGCGTCCACGATCGTCTATAACTGAATACAAATTATATTTTAGCATCAATCACGAGAGAA
Organism: Kuschelorhynchus macadamiae; assembly: GCA_030620095.1. Classification (NCBI taxonomy): domain Eukaryota; kingdom Metazoa; phylum Arthropoda; class Insecta; order Coleoptera; family Curculionidae; genus Kuschelorhynchus; species Kuschelorhynchus macadamiae. The sequence goes on from JAUTXW010001068.1 coordinate 93,025, forward strand.
CGAGCACGATGTATTATCGACTGGTTTAATATTAACATTTAAAATATCGTAAAAATAAATATGAATAATGTAACAAATCAAACAGCACGTTGTTTGTAACTGATATTTACATTACTTTGTATACTTAAGATTTAAATTTTGAATTCTAATGTCAAAACTGGCAAGTATTACAGGACTGGTGGCACTTGATGCAGTGTGCCAACCCTTTTTAAAGAATCAATTTTTAGTCGACATCATTTAGTAGGCGATTGCCACCTAAAATTACCTTAAAGATTATCACGTTAATCTTTGTTTTCAAAATGACGATAAAGCTGTTAAGGGAGAACTGCACGCAAAAAGTGAAAAATCAGCAACTAGTCAAGTTCAAAGTAAGATGAAAAGATACCTACGTATTAGAAAAAACTTCCTGCACATCCGACCTCAAAAAAATGTGTTATGTATAGGCAATTTAAATAACATTTCGGTTAAAATTTTAGAAAAAAAAGGAAATTTTAAAAATTAATTATCATCCAACACGATTTTGAGATCGGTTTTCTAAAAAATTAACGAAAAAGTTTATTTTTGGACTGTTTTGAACCAAACATTTTATAAACAGTGATTGTATTTCCTTCAAAAAGCGCCAATGTTTAATTTTCTAAAAATGGCTCTCTAGCCGTCATTTTCAAAAAAAGTTAACATATCATTGAAATTCTAAGATGAATATGATAGTCTATAAAACACGTCAAGAAGTCGTCAGAAGAGACATTTTACGACAGTTCTAGAAAGTTATTTTCCAGAATTACTTAAAATAAAACTTCAGACCGTCGATAAGTTTTAAACAGGAGAAGGTTAAAAATTATTTGTATGGCTAATACTAGACAACAAACTGCTAAAATGGAGGAACAAGTAAAGACCATTACAGCACAATGCACCAAACTACAAGTAGAGCAGGATATCCCTATGAAGAGGTGACCAAAAAAATAAGAGATAACAAAACAGGCTGAAAAGAATAACAGGGAACATTAAAAAAAGACTAAAAGAAAAACAGGAAGAAGTCCAGAAGAAGAAAGACAGGAAGAAAAAAAAGTAAATAGAAAGAACATGATTGATTCGAGAAATTTCTAAATAAACAAAAAAACAAGAGATGAAATAGAAAGAAGTGGCCAAACGACAAAAAGAACAACAGGGGAGAGGCCTAAAGACGAATACAAAAACTGGAAGTAGAAGCCAGTAGGCAGGAACTGAACAAGAAATTAGAAGAAAACAAGTATGAGCGTTGCGTCGCAAAGAAAGTTCTTTGTGGTCATTTAAGCTTGTCAGGTTTTTTTTTAAGTTAATTTTCAAATTAGAAGTTCTACACACTATTTTTCGTGAAGCACAGAAATGTCAAATTTACGAAACTCTGTTTTATCTCATCAGATCGCAATAGAAAAGAAATGACGAATTAAGGACAATATTATTGTAATAAAAAAAAATATATATATATATATATATATATATATATATATATATATATATATATATATATATATATATATATATATATATATATATATATATATATATATACATATAAATATATAAATATATACATATAAATATATATATATATATACATATATATAATATATATATATATATATATATATGTATATATAAATATATATATACATATAAATATATATATACATATATATATATATATATATATATATATATATATATATATATATATATATATATACATATAAATATATATATATATATATATATATATACATATAAATATATACATATAAATATATACTTATAAATATATACTTATAAATATATACTTATAAATATATATAAATATATATATATATATATATATATATATATATATATATATATATATATATATATGTGTGTTTTCATTCCGGGTGTACATCCGTTCACTACTGTCGTTCTGAAAAGAACAGTTTTGCTGACGTTTCGCCAAAATCACATTTGGCATT
>JAUTXW010001068.1:100000-185000 GCA_030620095.1 Kuschelorhynchus macadamiae
TGGCTTTCCAAAAAATGTATTACACAAATTAATTTATCACTCTGGGTGGTTTGATAATCCGACAGAAGACCCGGATGGATGGTTCACATTTAAATACAAAAAGTTACCTTATATTCAAGGGCTTACAGATAATGTTATTAACATTAAAACAGATAATTTAAAAATAGCAACTGTCACTGTTGGTAACATTTTTACAAAAACCAAAGATAAAATTCCGTTTTTACAAAATAATAATGTGTATAAAATTTCTTGCAAACAATGTGATCAGTGTTACTTAGGACAAATTTCACAATATATTAAACATCTCCAAAACGGTAGGTTGGTTAAATTAGAGAAAAGTTGCCGTTTTTTATACTGGTTCAAGATCCTTTTACCTTGCTGCTAAATTCCCTTAGATTCTGAGATACAGAGTGATGTGTGAAAATCATCTAAATTAATTTAGTCGAATATTTCAAAAGCTATTGATTTTCAAGAATACAGATTAAATTTGAAATGATTATAATTTTTTTCTGGCCGCCTCTGTCGAGTTAATTTTTTTAAATACGGACCTGGATTTTTTATTTCAGATACGAAGAAATTTAATTTGCTACATTACACGAATATGGTTCCCTACATTTCTATGCAGAAAATTCATCATCGAAAAATTAAAAAATGTGCTTTGTATGGCCCTGTCTTTTTGGTATATCTTTTAAAAATTAAAATATTTGACGTTATTTACAATAAAAATATAATTTAAAAGAGAGGCAAAAGTGTCACGAAACGTTTAGCAGTTTTATTAAACAGAAACTCTAAAAACCTTCAAGTAAAATTACAGGAACGTTTAATATTTTTATTTAAATATAAACTTTGAGTAATTTAATAAAAATAAAAAAAGAGAATTGTAAAAAAGAAATGTAAACTTTTTCAATTCTTTCTAACATCCTAGGAGTAAGTTCGTTACATGCCTGGCGAATTCCTATAATCAGTTGATCTAAATTCGTAATCGTAGTTCTATACACCCTGTCTTTAATAATACCCCATATGGAGAAATCCATTGGCATAGTATCAGGTGATCGCGCTGGCCACTTTATTTATTTTTGTAGAAAGTACTTAAAATTTCGAAAAACATCCAACGGAAGGTTATAAAAAAGATCTTGAAGAGAAGTAGATAAAAAGTCAAGGTAAATTAAACCAGTCAAATTTTCTTGAAAGAAGAAAGTTCAGCAGTTTTCGGTCTAATATCTCGAAACACACATTGATACCGAATCTTTCCTAGAAAGCTGTTTCACGGTGGAAGTGTTCATTGCTTTGAGTCCACCGGTACTCGAAAATTAAGCTAGGTGGGCATAGAAATAAAACAAAAAAGCGTATTGTTATGTCAAGCACATAATGCCAAATTATTCAATGTAAGCTGTTACTAAATAGTGGTATTGTTTTAATTTAATTTAGTTTTCTAAGGAAGAAATAGACATGATGCTTGTGTTAGGAGTAAGTGAGAAAATCGCCTTACCAGCATTACAAATTTATAAACAACTGTATCACAATAAAAGACATCCTTCCAGAAAATCACTTGACAATCTTAAAAAGCGTTTTAGCAGAACAGGAAGTGTTGCATATGGAAAAAAAGAAAGAACAAAAATGATCACAAATGAACAAAATGAGTTAAGAGGTTATGCTGAGTGTCACCGAAGTCTGGTTCCTGCAATGTTAAAAAAAATAAAATGCATTCTTTTCACATTCATTCATCATGAATTAAATGAATTGGATTATCAGACTAAGATCATGTTTTGTCAGTTGGCTCAAGAAAAAATTCGATAACAGCATATGTGATATTTGGCGAAGAGTCTACATTTCACAAAAATGGCTATGTTAACCGACACAATTTTCATTATTACGTCAGTCATCTCTGCTAAGACAGGTACCGGACGATTTAAAAGAAAGGATGTGGTTTCTTGTGTGCTCCAGCACATCATGCTCAGCCTGTCAATGAATACCTGAACAATGTTTTCCACCAACGGTGGATAAGAAGAGGAGGACCTTTTAGATGACCACCATGTTCACCAGATCTAACGGAAGATGGAAGAGGGACACGTTAAAGACGGAGTGTATAGAACTCCTAATACAATGAAAGAAAACATCAAGAACGGGATACGGGAAGTTTTATGGCTGATCCGTTTAAAAACCTTTTAAGAGCTTGCATTGATATAGGTGGTGAGCATTCAAAAATATACACATATACATTATAAAAAAATTAGGGAAAGGACCATTGCTTTCGAGGACGATGTTTTCGACATGGAGATTACAAACAAAAACTTGAAGAGAAACGAGAGAAAATAAATATTCTTAGAGCAAAATTAGCAAAATAAGACCACTTCAAACTCCACTAAAGTAAAGCAGACATAAATACGTAAGAGCCAAGATAGCAGCGGAACGCAAACTGAAGTGGATGAAGAAACCTTTGAAACAGCAAAGTTTCAATATGCCCTATTAAGTATACATAAACATACTCAAACGGAATATAATGGACATAAAGATTAATACTCAAATAAGTGGTATGCTGTAGAACATCCAACTCCGAACTCAAATAAAATTATCCTATCTAAGGAACTAGTATATAAACAAATTTCTGTCATAAACAACCAATCCCAAATGCTCATCGTAGGTGATAATATAATGAAAGGCTGCGGCATCAATTTAAAGCATTGCCAAAGGACCGTTTTGATATTAATCATTAAACTCCAACATGGAGAAAGGGCATCCATCGATGTAACGAAGCTTTTAAAATTTTTTCAAGTATAGTTGTATATTCGAGGTAACTTACATTTACTTAATTTCTCAGCTAAAAATCCGGTTCTTTTTCATACTTCTTCCATAATATATATATATATATATATATATATATATATATATATATATATATATATATATATATATATATATATATATATATATATATATATAGACTTTGATTAATTTTCCGTCGCGCAAACATCAGGAAACCTTTAATTTCCATTTCCTAAACTCCACTGGTTTATTATATCTGGGCTCACCGTAGAAATCCAACGTCCACCAGCTTAATTTTACGACGCGAGACGTTCCCACTAAAACGAATGTGGCCGAGTACTACGGAGAAGCACGAGTCTTGCCCTTTCTTAAGCCGGCCCACTGCCGAGCCACATATCACTTCGATACCAGTAGCGTTGACTTCGAGACCTACCCCCTGAACCAAGCCAGCTTGCGAACTCTGAGACCGACACCAGTACAGGACTAGGTAAAATTTATTGGAAAATATTTTTAACAAAGTATATCTACCGTTTCAGTGTTTGAATAATTAATTTATTTAAATATTATTAGGTTTGCTGAAAATATTCCAAGATATATTCTGTTAATTGATATTAAACCGCATTATTTACAAATACATCCGCCGTAGTAGTAGTAGTAGTAAAATACCGATATATACCGAGTAGACTTTGATAACCGAGAAACCGTAAATACCGTCTACATTATTGCTCTATCATTTATTAGCATAAAGTTCATGTAAATAATAGATTTTGCTTTGCTTTGCTCTATTAAAACGTAATAGCGCTTATCTTAATGTTTTATCACAACAAATCTGCATACTAGATTAGGCCCAGAATTTTACCACTAGTTTAAAAATATATCTGTATATAGACAAATGAAACAGGTTCTCAGGAAACGTGAAAAAATTAAAATTTTCTTTTGCTAAAAATCACTAGCCAATAACCATAAATTGGTCGATATATTAACATTGAAACGTGAAGTTCGAATTCCAATAACCGATAACATTAAAAAAAAACAATACAGGTATTTAGTTTTTGTCTGACTATTTGGAATTTCTTTTCCGGAATTATTTTGGCAGATGCTAAATTAATTTTCTACATGAACATTAAAATAAGTTATTAACCTCATCGGTTTTTTTTTGTAGGGATATTTAGTTCATTCTTTTTGTAAATATTTTTTTTAAAACAAAAACACTGAAGCCGTGACACAGCTCACTTTATTAACATATTAAAATGTCTCCTAATACTAAAGCGCAACAATCCTCTCTAGCAGAAACTAAAGTCACCGAGACAAGTACTATGTTCTCAAAAACGTCACCAGTGCCTCTTCAAACCCGGTAATACCCACAACCAGTAGCAGTGACCCCGTAGACATCCGGGTAAGCTGGATTTACTCTATTAAAAAGAGCGACCTGCTCCTTGAACTGGACAAGTTTGGTCTACCAAATACCGGAACCGTAGATGAAATGCGAAAGAGCCTGTCCAAATTAAAAAAAAATAGCAAGTTTAGTCCTAGTTACATTCCTACTACAACGACGGTTTGCTACCGTTACCTATTCCACCAGCGTAATTTCCGATAACATACCAAGTACCTCCGTGGTATATAGTCAAACACTTTCAACTATTCATGGACCACTTTTTAACCCTAGTAACATGCCTGGTCAAATATCGACACCATCTCCTTCCATGGGCTCTACACCAGTAAAAGTGTATAAATGGAATCTTTCAATGGAAGCCGTGACCTCGCAATGTTTTTAGAGCGACTGGAAGAGATATGTGCTACCCAACACATTAAGCAAAACCTGCTACCGCAATACATGCCCGAGACTATACCGTCATTTTCAGGATCCGAGTTATCTAAACGATGTCACACGGACACTCCGCGTTCCGAAAGACAACAGAGTAGCGGTACTTCAGGAAAATCATGACGTGCCCACGGCAGAGCACATGGGCATATTTACTCGTGTTTCAAGATAGATTTACGAAGTGAGTACAATGTAGAGGCCTTCGCAAAGCTACTGGAAGAGCTGTAAGCAAAGCTCTATATAAAGAGGTCATAACCCGATTGGGATGTCCAAAGATCATAATTACCGACAATGGAGCTCAATTTACCGGCTCTACCTTTCAGGAACTTTTAAACGAAAGGAGTATTAACCACCGTACTACCCCTCCGTACACCCCTCAAGCTAACCCCATAGAGCAAATGAATAAGACATTAAAAACTATGATCGCACAGTTTTGCGAGAAAAACCATAAGAAATGCTATACATACCGCAAAACAAGACTAAACCGGTCACTCCCCTGCCTTTTTGAATTTTCGACGAGAACGTGAACTTCCAAAAGGCATTTATCGTGATGATAATGACAATCCAGAACCTTCCGCCATGGACTCGTGTAACCGGTTAAAGCGTCTCAGTTCATTGAAAGAAACGTTTGATTTAGTCCGTGTTAATCTCGCTAGAGCATTTTCTACCCAAAGCCGTCACTATAACTTACGTCACAGAGATTGGCGAAGTCATGTAGGAGACCGGGTAATGAAACGTGAACACCCGTTATATAGGGCGTCTAAGGGATTCGCTGCCAAACTTGCTTCGAAATATTCAGGTCCGTACATCGTAATAAAAGTAATTTCTCCAGTGGTATACGTTTTAAAGTGTGAGACAGGTAAAAAGGTCGAGAAAGTCCATATAAAAGATGTAAAGCCGTATGCCGCAAGAACCGATGGAATATGTTAACGTCCATGGACTCGGACCAAAACCGCAGAACAGTTTCGATCCGTTTCTTCTACAGCTATGCGTAAATTGTCTATTGAGAGCCCTTGTACTGAAACCATCGACATCACCCACACCAGTGATACCGTCTCCCTGAAGTTCTAAATGAACCCAATGTGACATAGGCCGTCCGACTTGTGGATGTCCCGGTCCCGGAAACGACGTGTGACTTGGAGGAACTAACTGACAATGTAACTTTTTTTGTATATATTTTTTATTTAGGTTAATTCTGTACATACAATTAATTACTCTTTAATTATAAAAATAATTTTCTATAGTCAACTAAGATAAATCGTCATTCGATATATTAACTTTAATATTGATCCGTATAGTTAAGTAAGATAATGATTTTATTATTTATTTTATTTTTATTTGGTTATTAAATAACACATTAGTTAGGATAGCAAATCTGATAGTTACTTAGAATAAGTAATTCTGTTAAATATTATAGTAATGATTATATTTGATTAAGTTAATTAGGGTAAAAAAAAATTAGTTTGATTTTTTTTTCTGAAAGTGAGGGGGAGTGTAACGAGGTAAAATTTTTTCAGGTATAGTTGTATATTCGAAGTAACTTTCTTAATTTGTGAGCTAAAAATCCGGTCTTTTTTGTACCTCGTCAATAAAATATATATATTTCAACTTTGATTCATTTTCCGTCGCGCAAACATCAGGAAAACTTTAATTTTCATTTCCTAAACTCCACTGGTTTATTATATCCGAGCTCACCGTAGAAAACTAACGCCCGCCAGTTTCATTTTACAACGCGAGACGTTCCCACTAAGAAAACGAACGTGGCCGACTACTACGGAGGAGTCTTGCCTTTTTAAGCCGGCCCACATATCACTTCGATCACCGTTCCAGCAGCGTTGACTTCGAGAAATACCCACCGAACCCAGCCAGCTTACGAACTCTGAGACCGACACCAGTACAGGACTAGGTAAAAATTATTGGAAAATATTTTTAACAGAATATATCTACCGTTTAAACTTAAGTGTTTGAATAATTAATTTATTTAAATATTATTAGTTTGCTATTCCAAGTGTTTAAGTTTAAAAATTAAATAATCTTTTCCGATTTACCCAAAATTTTATAAGTGACTAAACTTAAAAACAAAAATTATTTTCTGATTTTCCGAATTTTATAAATTCTAAAATATTAAATAACCGAAGGCTCTTTTTGAGCTGGATGTCTAGAGATTCTGAGTTTAACTTATAAATTTGCCTTTGGACTGTCCTATCGCTCAATCGCTGTCTAGAGTTTCTGATATCGACAAGAGCGGTGGGCTCTGCATGATTACTAAGATCTTTAAAGTTTCCCAGTAAAATAAAATTTAAATACACGAAGGTTCTTTCGAGTTGAATGCCTAGAGGTTCTAGGTTCAACTTGTAATTTGCCTTCTTCCCGTTTTACTGCTCCCTCTGTATCTAGAGATTCTGACGCAGAAAGAGTAGCGAATTCCCCTGCTAAAATAAAAACTAAAATAATGAGTAATAAGCTCCGAACATATCTTATTTAAAACTTCAAGACCGTAGGGAACCCATAATTATTTTAGAGCAAACACCGAAGCTGAATAATACTAAGAGATATTCTATTTTAAATCCGTTTAAACCGAAAATGTTTAAAATACATTTTCATTGGTTCTCGCACCGCTTACTCATTTAAATTAAACCATCCGAATGGCGCTATTTTTTTGTACTTTCGCAAGGCATTTATAATTAATAAACCGAGATTTAGTGACCGCCCTCGTTAAACTCCGAACCGAATGAAGTTTCTTTTGAGTACAGGTATGTAGGAACACCATATTAAAATTTAAATAAGACACTGTGTAATTCTATTCTATTTAAATAAGGTATTTAATCATTTTAGATAATTCCGGTTAAGTTAAATTTCTCGAAAGGAAAAACAAATCACTAATTAATTTTAAATTTAGACTTTTATTTAATTAAAAAGAAAATAATATAGAACCTTTTATCTTGGAATGTCAAAAAGCAAGGAGTATAGTGGGGTCCTTACCACTTAAATCCAAGGACTGGCGCCCGAGTTTTTCCGAGGAAACCGAAAATAGCAAGGAACCAAAAGGGCCTCAAAGTAAGTAGACTAATCACTTACGCAACAAAACGTCGTAAGACATTGCAGACATCTGCAATGCCTATAAAAGGCAATTAAGTAAAAGTCTTTGGAATGCGAAAAACGTTTTCCGAAAATGCTATAAATGACATAAATAACACCGCAAAACAGACAAATACAATCCTCATTACATCTGCCTATACGAATTCCAGACGAAGAATACTAAATGGATAAATATCGATACAGAACCACCGATTACGTCAAATAATACAAAATGAAAATTAGATCAGGCTCATGAATGCGAACTCTTTTGGTATAAGCTACAGGAAACTCTACAACTACCAAAGTTGCAAAAGATAAACAAAAAAAAAAAAGCATTACACTTATGGATTTAAATATTCAATGTTTATCAAGAAAGAGTAACTCTATCAGCATAACACTCAGTGAGCAGACATTTTTTTGTGTTTGTGAACATTGGTTAAATCTAGAGCAACTAAAATTAATTGTAAAGTATCTTTAACTATAGATTAGTGCCTCATTTTTGTAGGCAAAGGTATTCGCGTGGAAGTGTTTGAATTTATTGTAGGAAAGATATAATTGTAAATCAAATTAATTACGTAAAATGCATTGAAAAAGTTTTGAAACTTGTATTTCTGCTATGGATATAGAAATTAATAGATCGCGATCCAAACTGTCTATTATTACTATATACAGAACCCCACATGGTGATTGCGATGAATTCATTGACAGTCTTAATCTTCTTTTACATCAAAATTTTAGGGAAGGAACACTATTATATTTTTGCTGGTGATATAACTGTTGACTTTCTTGATAATAATAACAATAGAAAAGTTCTAGTCAACTTATTTTCTGAGTTCAATATAAAATGCTTTATAGAAGAACCAATGCGAATAACAAGCAATAGCGAAATTTGCATTGATAATATATTTCCAAATTTACCAATAAAAGTTACTGAAATAGGACAAATTTTTATGTCACACTTATCAGATCTGCAGAATCAAAGCAAAATTAACAAAAATGCAACACATCAGCATGTCAAGAGCAAAATCAACAAAAAATACCTGTATAAAAGAAAATTCGATATTTCTACCATCCACACAGAAAAATACAAAACAATACCATCTACACTGCTCCTATAAAAAAACTCTAATAAAAACACAGCTAATTACAAAAAAGAAATATATAATAACAAGCTTAGCAACGCACCAAACAAATACCAAGAAAGCGGAAGAATCTTAAATATAAGTAAAAATGGAAACAAGTCACTAATAATCATTTTAAAACAATTTCAGGGAGAAAAAACGACCTCCAGTGACTTGGATAATTACATCAATAAATATTTTATAGATTAATAATTATCCATTGCATAACAACCCAACTGACACCAACTCCCTGAAATTGCAGACATAATAAAAAAAAACTAGTCACAAGTCATCTCCAGGAACTGATGAAATAACTGGCATTATTCGAAGAAAAAGCAAAGATAATATAACTACCCCTGTCTTTTTTCTGGCCAATCTTTCATTTGCTGCAGGCATATTTCCCAACTATCTAAAGGAATCTAGATGTTTACCTATTTTCAAAAATAAGGGCTCTAGAGAAAATATATATATATATATATATATATATATATATATATATATATATATATATATACATTTATCTATATATACATATATATATATATATATATATATATATTAATTTTCAACTTTCTTCTTAAACCATATTCCATATTTAATGAATTTATTTTCTTTCTTGGGTATAGGTTTGGTGAAATTAATGGTAAATTTTTTTTTTTTTTTTTTTTTTTTTTTCCTCCACTAGCTCGACGTTTCGCTTCTTGTTTGGAAGCTTTTTCAAGAGCTTTTTATTTTATTTCATCTAAAAATTTTATGAACAGATAAAACTAGAACTTTTTTTAAATTACAGTGCGTTAAAATGTTTACAATGTACACAACAAACAACATTTATAAACCTTGTCACATAATAATTTATACATTCAAAACTCATAATAAAATAAGACATTTATAGGTAAAAGTTCTTTAAGTTAAAATAAATATATGTATTATACCTTGGAAATAGCACCAGTTCAGGTGAGCATTTTTAATGTTTCTAACCGATGGACAATAAAATCATAAATTCCAATTTATAAAAACCTATTTTCTTGCCATGTTTTTATTCTTTCAAATATTAAAAACGTATATATTTTATTTTATATAGTGGATGGTTGAAAACATTTAGAACTCCGATGTTTACAAGTGTTGTTCAAATTGTAAATTATAATGTTGGACAGTTGTTATTAAAAATTTTGTTTTTTTTTTTTTTTATATTATTTAGTGTATATCAGTTAATTTTATATATTTATTTAATTAAGTTATGATAAATTTGACTTAGATTCTGAATGTCCTTCTTATCATTTACTACATTAGGTTCTTTCTTTATTTGATACATTTCCTTGAAAGCTAATTTATGATAATTTCGATCTTGACATAAAATTTTTGTTTCAGCAAAGTTAAATTCATGATTTTCGCTTTTTTCGTGTTTATGTAAGGCAGTAGATGCGTTCTTTGTATATTTATGGCCGTTTAAACGATTTTCTAAATACTGCGTTGTCATGCCTATGTACTTTTTTGGACAATTTATGCAAGGCACAGAATAAATAACATTCGATCTTTTCTTTTTTGGAATTTCACTCTTTAGAGGGGTGTATAGGTTTGTTAATAAATTGTGTGATTTATGGCATATAATTATGTCATATTTAGATAATGTGTATTTTAATTTTTCTGACAAACCATCTGTGTATGGCATTGAAATGAATCTAGTGTTTCTTGTACTCTTTTGTTTGTTATTCTGTACTCTGCTATTATAGAATTTATATGTTCGTTGTTTAAAAATGCGTTTTATTTGTCTTAAAGGAAAATGATTTTTTTCTAGGATGTCTTGAACTTTTTTTAGAGCATCTGGTCGAAATTCTGGAGAAGTGAGAGCAATAGCTCTATCAGTTAGTCCAATTATAACACTGTTTTTTTGAGATTTTGGGTGGTGGGAATTAAAATTTAAGTAACGACCTGAACAAGTTTTTTTTGTAAACCATTTGGTTTTGATCTTATTTTGGACCTTTATTAAGGTTAAATCAAGAAAATTAATTTCGTTATTATCTTCTAATTCAAAGGTAAATTGTAATTTCGGATGAAAGCTATTAAATTTGTTAATAAGGTCTTGAATTTTATTTGACGGGACAGTGGTGAGACAATCATCCACAAACCGTTTGAAAAAAACAATTTCAAAATCTAAGTGTTTAATGACTTGTTCTTCCAAATGTTCCATTACTAATTGTGCTATGGTGGACGATATTGGGGATCCCATGGCACAGCCGTCAAGCTGCTGGTAAAAGTTATTTTTATATTGAAAATAGTTATTATTTAATGTTAAATTTATTGATTCTATAAATTCGTTGCAGGAGAGAGTAGTATGTTCTTTAATTAACGGCCATTTGTGTTGAATAATTTCCGATACTAAATCATTTGGAATGTTTGTATATAATGAAATTACATCCAGAGAGATAAGTTGGTGATTGTCTGGAATATTTACAGTGTCGATAAACTTTTTGAAAGAAAAGGAATCTTTTATATAATAATCGTTTCTACCAGTAACGTTTGATAAACATTTCGACAGATACCTAGACAAATTGTAAAACGGGGCCTGAATACACGAAATGATTGGTCGAAGGGGTATTCCAGGTTTGTGTAGTTTTGGTAAGCCATATAATTTTGGTGCTGTTGCATTGTGAATTATTAATTTTTTTGCTTCTAGCTCACTAAGTAATTTTTTGTTTACTAATTTTTTTATAAAGTTGTTATTTTTCACTTGAAATGTGTTTGTGGGGTCAGATCTTAATTTTTTATATGTTTTTGCGTCATTTAAAAGTTCATTTATTTTTGTATCATAGTCTGTTGAATTCATGACCACAGTTTTGTTACTTTTGTCAGGTTGTAAAATCGTTATTTGTGGATTAGCTTTAATAAACTGTTTAGCTTTGTTTAATTTTTTTTGGATATTTTTTTGCATTTTATTAGTTTTTATTTTATTTTGGCTAACTTTTGATTTGTGATTTGAAATAATGTTTACAACATCAGCCCGGATACTGTCTTTTATTTGATCAGGTTTATCATAAATTGCTTGTTCTACTGAAGCAATATATTCAGCATAAGGTAAATTTTGTTCTTTTATTATTGGAAGTGAAAATGTTTTCCCTAAGGCTAAAACTTCCGCAATGTCACTTGGAATTTCTGTTTCAGAAATGTTTTTCAACCATTCAGATGTATTTATTTCTATTTCATTATTATCGTGGGAAATTAAATTACAGAACTTACTGATGTTTTTGCTTTTTACAAAATCAAACGTTTTTTCGTATTTAATTTTTTCGAATTTTAAAAAGTTATTTAAAATATTTTGCGGTATATAGGTCTTTGCTTGATTTATTTTTTATGTGACAAGGTTTATAAATGTTGTTTGTTGTGTACATTGTAAACATTTTAACGCACTGTAATTTAAAAAATGTTCTAGTTTTATCTGTTCATAAAATTTTTAGATGAAATAAAATAAAAAGCTCTTGAAAAAGCTTCCAAACAAGAAGCGAAACGTCGAGCTAGTGGAGGAAAAAAAAAAAAAAAAAAAAAAAAATTTACCATTAATTTCACCAAACCTATACCCAAGAAAGAAAATAAATTCATTAAATATGGAATATGGTTTAAGAAGAAAGTTGAAAATTAATATGTATTAGCAAGGGTTGAAGCTGCTATAAAAACAATGTCTTTTTTCCAAGAGATTAGGAATTCTTACGGAAATATACCAATGGAAATATTGAAAACAATATCAACAACGTATGATAAACAAGCAAAACAGAAAAATCGAAGGATATTTTTATTGAAATGTAAACACGCAAATGTTATACCAACATTTTTAAACTTTAGTGTTCCACATATAAGCTTCTCAGGTACGTACCTTGGAAATAAATTTAATGATATTTTGAAAGACACTCAAATAAAAATCTTAAACTTAATTTTAACCGAAACTGTTCGAAACATAAACGCATTAGACATACTTATAAAAGAAAAAATAAATCAAGCAAAGACCTATATACCGCAAAATATTTTAAATAACTTTTTAAAATTCGAAAAAATTAAATACGAAAAAACGTTTGATTTTGTAAAAAGCAAAAACATCAGTAAGTTCTGTAATTTAATTTCCCACGATAATAATGAAATAGAAATAAATACATCTGAATGGTTGAAAAACATTTCTGAAACAGAAATTCCAAGTGACATTGCGGAAGTTTTAGCCTTAGGGAAAACATTTTCACTTCCAATAATAAAAGAACAAAATTTACCTTATGCTGAATATATTGCTTCAGTAGAACAAGCAATTTATGATAAACCTGATCAAATAAAAGACAGTATCCGGGCTGATGTTGTAAACATTATTTCAAATCACAAATCAAAAGTTAGCCAAAATAAAATAAAAACTAATAAAATGCAAAAAAATATCCAAAAAAAATTAAACAAAGCTAAACAGTTTATTAAAGCTAATCCACAAATAACGATTTTACAACCTGACAAAAGTAACAAAACTGTGGTCATGAATTCAACAGACTATGATACAAAAATAAATGACGCAAAAACATATAAAAAATTAAGATCTGACCCCACAAACACATTTCAAGTGAAAAATAACAACTTTATAAAAAAATTAGTAAACAAAAAATTACTTAGTGAGCTAGAAGCAAAAAAATTAATAATTCACAATGCAACAGCACCAAAATTATATGGCTTACCAAAACTACACAAACCTGGAATACCCCTTCGACCAATCATTTCGTGTATTCAGGCCCCGTTTTACAATTTGTCTAGGTATCTGTCGAAATGTTTATCAAACGTTACTGGTAGAAACGATTATTATATAAAAGATTCCTTTTCTTTCAAAAAGTTTATCGACACTGTAAATATTCCAGACAATCACCAACTTATCTCTCTGGATGTAATTTCATTATATACAAACATTCCAAATGATTTAGTATCGGAAATTATTCAACACAAATGGCCGTTAATTAAAGAACATACTACTCTCTCCTGCAACGAATTTATAGAATCAATAAATTTAACATTAAATAATAACTATTTTCAATATAAAAATAACTTTTACCAGCAGCTTGACGGCTGTGCCATGGGATCCCCAATATCGTCCACCATAGCACAATTAGTAATGGAACATTTGGAAGAACAAGTCATTAAACACTTAGATTTTGAAATTGTTTTTTTCAAACGGTTTGTGGATGATTGTCTCACCACTGTCCCGTCAAATAAAATTCAAGACCTTATTAACAAATTTAATAGCTTTCATCCGAAATTACAATTTACCTTTGAATTAGAAGATAATAACGAAATTAATTTTCTTGATTTAACCTTAATAAAGGTCCAAAATAAGATCAAAACCAAATGGTTTACAAAAAAAACTTGTTCAGGTCGTTACTTAAATTTTAATTCCCACCACCCAAAATCTCAAAAAAACAGTGTTATAATTGGACTAACTGATAGAGCTATTGCTCTCACTTCTCCAGAATTTCGACCAGATGCTCTAAAAAAAGTTCAAGACATCCTAGAAAAAAATCATTTTCCTTTAAAACAAATAAAACGCATTTTTAAACAACGAACATATAAATTCTATAATAGCAGAGTACAGAATAACAAACAAAAGAGTACAAGAAACACTAGATTCATTTCAATGCCATACACAGATGGTTTGTCAGAAAAATTAAAATACACATTATCTAAATATGACATAATTATATGCCATAAATCACACAATTTATTAACAAACCTATACACCCCTCTAAAGAGTGAAATTCCAAAAAAGAAAAGATCGAATGTTATTTATTCTGTGCCTTGCATAAATTGTCCAAAAAAGTACATAGGCATGACAACGCAGTATTTAGAAAATCGTTTAAACGGCCATAAATATACAAAGAACGCATCTACTGCCTTACATAAACACGAAAAAAGCGAAAATCATGAATTTAACTTTGCTGAAACAAAAATTTTATGTCAAGATCGAAATTATCATAAATTAGCTTTCAAGGAAATGTATCAAATAAAGAAAGAACCTAATGTAGTAAATGATAAGAAGGACATTCAGAATCTAAGTCAAATTTATCATAACTTAATTAAATAAATATATAAAATTAACTGATATACACTAAATAATATAAAAAAAAAAAAAAAAAAAAAAACAAAATTTTTAATAACAACTGTCCAACATTATAATTTACAATTTGAACAACACTTGTAAACATCGGAGTTCTAAATGTTTTCAACCATCCACTATATAAAATAAAATATATACGTTTTTAATATTTGAAAGAATAAAAACATGGCAAGAAAATAGGTTTTTATAAATTGGAATTTATGATTTTATTGTCCATCGGTTAGAAACATTAAAAATGCTCACCTGAACTGGTGCTATTTCCAAGGTATAGTACATATATTTATTTTAACTTAAAGAACTTTTACCTATAAATGTCTTATTTTATTATGAGTTTTGAATGTATAAATTATTATGTGACAAGGTTTATAAATGTTGTTTGTTGTGTACATTGTAAACATTTTAACGCACTGTAATTTAAAAAATGTTCTAGTTTTATCTGTTCATAAAATTTTTAGATGAAATAAAATAAAAAGCTCTTGAAAAAGCTTCCAAACAAGAAGCGAAACGTCGAGCTAGTGGAGGAAAAAAAAAAAAAAAAAAAAAAAATTTACCATTAATTTCACCAAACCTATACCCAAGAAAGAAAATAAATTCATTAAATATATATATATATATATATATATATATATATATATATATATACATATATCTATATATATATATCTATATATATATATATATATATATATATATATATATATACGTATATATATATATATATATATATATATATATATATATATATATATATATATAATATATATATATATATATATATATATATATATATATATATATATATATATATATATATATATATATATATATATATATATATATATATATATATATATATATATATATATATATATATATATATATATATATATATATATATATATATATATATATATATATATATATATATATATATATATATATATATATATATATATATATATATATATATATATATATATATATATATATATATATATATATATATATATATATATATATATATATATATAAATATATATATATATATAAATATATATATATATATATATATATATATATATATATATATATATATATATATATATATATATATATATATATATATATATATATATATATATATATATATATATATATATATATATATATATATATATATATATATAAATATAAAATATATATATATATATATATATATATCTCTATGTGTGTGTATATAGTATATATAAAGTTATTAGCTAATTCAGAACATTTCCCCACGGATAGATCAAGAAAAAGACATCTTGTATATTGAACTCCGTTGTTCTAGACCAAACATTGATTAAATTGAAAATTTAACAAAAAAAGATAATGCTCCGAAAATAAAAAATATCCGTCTTTTTTTCTTGGAACGCTTGTTTCATATATTTTTTGAAGACCTAGCAAAAAATGTTGAAGCCAATTAAATGAGCTATCTGCTCCTTTTAGAGTTTTTAAAAAACAAGCCGTATAACCCCACAATCTACGACAAAAGTCGCAACTCGTGTTTAGTTTTAAAAAATCGTACCTCTAAAGCCGTTTAAGCTGATTTTTAACAATTGAACAAATAATTTTTCTAAATGTCACAATTACAAAATGACAGTGACAAAAGCGAAACATAACTGGCGAACTAATAGTTTTAAGTACCATGGCAACTAGACCTAGTCTATCTCTTAAACCTTTTTAGTGAATACGGGGGTTATTATCTAGGTAGCCTACCTATTAAGATTTAAATATTTTTAGTTTACTGATTACCAAGCTTCCTGGTTATAGTATAAGCATAACATAAGTACCTTAAAAGCATGGTAAAAATCTCAGTAAAAATACACTAAAATTAATATATTTTTAAGCATCCTCATGAATCAAGCGGATATTTAAGTCCGCCTCTGTTTGAATTATTTATTAGATTAAAATTATCCTCTACAATAACTTCCTCATTTTAAGTTAAATAATTTTTGCAATAATGGCTGCTTTCCCCCTCTAAATAAGTAATGACAGGCATAACGCTTTTTATATTGTCTATATCAGTTTCTTCTATCCGAATATTTGCTAATAGGGTATTGATTTCTGGTGTATGGTTTTCGATAGTGTCTTGGTCATTCTCAGGCGATTCGTAAAATCTGTTAATATTTAAATTACCAAAATTTCTTGATTTTAAAGTTAGCAATGACTGAATTCTGAGTATTTTTTCAGATTCATAAAGTTGTCGAAGAGAAATATGGTAATGCCCCCCCGCTAACTCTCTATACCTTCCAAACCGATCTTCCAAAGGATCTGTTTGTAATTTTCCCAATAAAATATAATTTAAATTTAGTTCATTAAAACCGTATTTAATAATTTCAAGAATTCCATAGATAGTATGGGATAGAGCAGTATGAGTTTGACGTGTCAATGTATTAGAAAAAATTTTCGATTTCCAAGTATCTAGCCAAATAAACATACTTTCTCAAAAATCGATTTTTGGGACCTTTAGTGGTGTTTTTACATTCACAATACTCCACCATTTTATTATAAATTTAATAAATTCGGCAGTGTCTTGTGAATGTGGAATGATGTACTTTCCACAATGTTGTAGTCCTTCAACAACTTCAATTTAACATTTTGTCTTTCCATACTAGATGGACAAAGCTTTTAAAGTTAAGGTGTAACCAAATTTTAGTAAATTGTCTTGTTCTAAGTCATGCCATTTTTTTAGTGTGGAAAAGCACACAAATTTCTCTTCCCCCAGTTGTATTAAGCCAATTGTTAAAACTACATTTTAGAAGATGGACAGAATCGAATAAATAAAACAAGGGGCGATTAATGTCTACAGTGTGTCGATACACAATACTTAATTCTTCCTTTGGAGAAAAGTTACTCATAGCTTTTCTATTCACAGAGTACACTTAATACACAAATTACTTTATACCCGATGTTCTCTAAACGAGTTATAATTGTTTTGATAAAATTAAACAGTAACTGATGGTCAATTTTTAACGTTTATCCCTGCTATGATTACTGTCCCATTCAGGATTTATAATGTCAAGTTCGGGACTGTCATGATCGGTGTTTAATGAGTGACTTGTCATAGAATTATCAATTGTATCAAGTAAATTTCTTATCTGATCCAGTTTACTTGTCAAAAATGGTGTCTTCAGCGAATCTACTTCTATGCTTATGGATTATCCATACAGATATGTCATAGTTTGCAAATCGTTATTTATTACAACAGCCCAATGGCACTCACACACACGGTTATTATCAGTTGGAACAAAATTGTCACGGGGGATAGCACATAACCATTTTCGGGGTAATTCTTCGTCCCGAGGAAACCGAAAAACTCTTGCTTTAGTGTCTTTGAAATAGTTTCCCTTGCAAAAAGGTACACAATACATATAGAGCATAATGCTACTACTATTTACATCACTAATTAAATAAAAACCACTGAAAACAAACAAATGGCATGTAGAAGTTTACATAAATCAACTCGAAAAGGCGGCCGGCACAAAACAATAAAGGCCGTTTTACATGCTGCATTTCTTTTTTGCAATATGCAATAGTCTTGAACAGAGGCTTGCGCAGTTTGACAAAAGGTGCAAATGTCTTGCCACTGCGCATGCCTTTGTTCAAGACTATTGCATATTGCAAGAAAAATTGCAGCATGTAAAACGGCCTTAACACGAAGACTAGGTTAGGTTACTCGTCGGCTACTTAAAGGAAATAAATGATGTTAAATGATGTTTAATTAAGTAATACGCTGTACTCTTTATTGAAATTTCAAATATATTTAGAAAAAAAAATTTCTTTACACTTCCAATATTGTAAATCTTTCCTTTTATTAACTATTTTTTGGCATCTATGATTGCTAAAACGCGGAGATATGTTAAACTCTGTTTTTTTTTCACGATTACAATCATTCTGTTTGGCGTTATTTTGTTCCATCACTCGAATTTGTGGCATCTCTTAACTCTTCTACAAAATCATGCATTGAACTTTTTCTTAACTTGTTATTAAAATGCTTTAAAATTTCACACACTCTGTATCTGCGGTTAAATAGGTTTTTTATCACAACTTTCAACTTCAAAAGACAATATCACAGTTATCTACTTTTACATAAAAAATAGCTATGAATAAGTAAAATGCTTTAAAATTATTATTATTTGATAGCTGCAGTTCATTTGTTTTTATCTTTTCTGCAATGTGCATAAAGAATTTTATTTTTGTTGAGCCAAATTTAATGTAAAATATTTCATTTTGGTAAATTGCTGATATTGCACGTGTTTATTGACCGATTTTGCTCATCGTAGTCTTTTATTGCTCAGAAATGAATAGGCTTTAATATTCTGTGAAAATTAAATATACAGGGTGTAACAAAAAATTACTAACGCCCTTTAAATTAGGGCAAATTTTAGGGGCATCTTCTCTTCTAAACTAGCCCAAAACAATTACATCGGTGAAGTAACAAAAAAGTTACAAAGGAAAAACCAAATCCCAGTAACAGTAAAAATCATTTCATTTGGCGCACTGAACGTTATAACGACCTTTAGTAATTTGCTGATATCTCACGTGTTTTTTGACCGATTTTGCTCAACAAAGTCTTAAATTACTCAGACCTGAATAGACTTTAGGATTAAGTGAAAATCAAAGCTACAGGTTGTCACAAAAAGTTCTAACACCTTTTATATTATGGTAAATTTTAGGCGCATCCGCCATCTTGAATTTCTTTAAAATATCAAAAATTTATGTTTAAGCCTCTCGTTTATTTATATCTCATTTAAACAAGCCCAAAACAAATGAAATCGGTCAAGTAACAAATAAGTTACAGGAGAAAAACAAAATTCCGGTTTCTTTTGGACCACCCTATATATATGAGCAAAATCGGTCAAAAAACAAGTGAGATATCAGCAATTTACTAAAGGTCGTTATAACGTTCAATGCGCCAAATGAAATGATTTTTACCGTTACTGCGATTTGGTTTTTCCTTTGTAACTTTTTTGTTACTTCACCGATTTAATTGTTTTGGGCTAGTTTAGAAGAGAAGTTAATAAGCTAAAGGCTCAGACATACATTTTTGACATTTTAAAGAAATTCAAGATAGCGGATGCGCCCAAAATTTGCCATAATTTAAAGGGCGTTATTAATTTTTTGTTACACCCCGTATATTTGATTTTCACAGAATATTAAATCCTTTTCATTTCTGAGTAATAAAAGACTACGGTGAGCAAAATCGTGCAATATCAGCAATTTACCAAAATGAAATATTTTACATTAAATTTGGCTCAACAAAAATAAAAGTCTTTATGTATGAGTAGGTAGAGCAACTGTCAAATAATAATAATTTTAAAGCATTTTACTTATTCATAGCTATTTTTTACGTGAAAGTAGATAACTATGGTATTGTCTTTTGAAGTTGAAAGTTGTGATAAAAAACCTAACCGCGGATACAGAGTGTGTGAAATGTTAAAGCTTTTTAATAACAAGTTAAGAAAAAGTACAGTGTATGATTTTGTAGAAAAGTTAAGAGAGACGGGATCAATTGAAAGAAGAGCAATTAGGGGCAGACCTAGAACTGCACGAACACAGGTACTGTACACATAGATAAATACTGTTCTCTCTAATAACAATTAAAAAATTTAGGAAAATATAGATCGTGTAAGAATCTTAGCAGTTAGTCCAGAAAGAGCACCTAGTACTAGCCTAACGGTTTCTCAACTAGTAAATGAAGTACAGATTTCTAGAAGTTCAGTAAAAAGAATTATTAACAAGGATTTAGAGTTGAAAAATGTTAAACGTGGCTACATATTTGAATTGAATGAAGATATGAAGCAAAGACGACTAGCCAGGTTTAGGCGTTTACTTAATAAATTTCAAACGCGTGACGAAATTTCGAAGATTTGGTTTTCTGATGAAAAATCTTTACGTTATCGGGAACAAAAAATTCACAAAACGATCAGTTGTGTATTCCGATGGATTCATTAATAACACATGTGCCCTTAAATCGGTTACTAAAAGAAAGAGAGACATTTGGCAGCTATGTTATGGTATCAGCGGCAATCTCGAGAAATTATAAGGCAGAACTAGAACAAATTTCTATTGAGAGAGGAATAAGGTTGGATTCACATACTTATTGTGAACTTGTGTTAATTCAAATGGTACCTGAGATTGAACGTCTTACACCAGACTTTGTCTTTATGCAGGTATTTTCTTTGTATTTTTAGACTAAATTTCTTTTTAGCCGAGAATTAGTTTTTGTATAAATTATTTTCAGTTCAGTTTTAAACCAAAAGCACTGATTTTAGGTGCCATACCAGCCGGTATACAATAAATTTTTAAGAGGACAAGTAGATGATTTTATAGAGCCTAACGACTGGGCTCCTTATAGGCCTGACCTTAATCCGTGATTATTATCTGTGGGGAGACATAGAAGAACGGATCCACAAAAACGGGCGAATATTTAATAGTATTGAAGACTTGCTCCAACGACTGTTGGTACGAAATGAATCAGCAAAATATTGCTAAAGCTATTGAATCTTGGCACAGGCGATTAAATTTAGTCATTAACGCTAATGGAAGCCATATTTCAGTTTAGTATTGTAAGTATTGTTGAATTTAACAAACAATAAATTAAACGAAAACGTTTTTATGAAGGTCTTAAATTATTTAGAAATAAATTCGACTTAAGACTGTGAAAATCAATTTTACGGGGTTTCACAAAAAATATCAAAAACGATTTAATTTATAGCATTATTTTAGACGCATCGCTTTCCCTTGAATATTATAAATGTAAGTTAATGTCCTTCTTTATTGATTTTCTTTCCAGCAAGCCAAAAGCAAATAATATTGGTAATGTAACAAAAAAGTTACAGAGGAAATAGAAATGCCGGTAACCGTAAAAACATTTCATTTGGCGCATTGAACGGGAAAACGACCTTTGGCAAATTGCTAATGTCTCACGTGTTTTTTGACCGATTTGGCTCATTAAACAACTTAATTACTCAGAAATGAATAGACTTTAATATTTTGTTGAAATCAAATATACAGGGTCTCACAAAGGTTACAGCGCCTTTTAAAGAATGGCAAATTTTAGGCGCATCCGCCATCTTGAATTTCTTTAAAATGTAAAAAAAAAATATGTTTGAGCCTCTAGCTTATTTATTTCTCTTTTAAACAAGCCCAAAACAAATGAAATCGCTGAAGTAACAAATAAGTTACAGGAGAAAAATAAAATTCCGGTTTCTTTTGGATATATATATATATATATATATATATATATATATATATATATATATATATATATGTTATATATGAAGTTTGGTAACCGCTCTACACGTGTTTCAGTCTTATTAGACTTCATCAGCAGAGAAGTTAAACCAAGTTAAAAGATATAGGAAAGTTGTTGCTGCTGCGAAGAGAATTCAGCTGCAACAAAATTCAAAGATAACCGTCAGTCACTTATTGGTCGAATCATTCACCTACAGAACGTGACGTCAGAACAATTTTAGAAGTAAGCACTTTGTCCTTTTATTCAAGGAGTTGTTGGCCAATATCAAAGTCTGATCGACCTAGAAATTACAGGTTCGTAGTTATTAACAAAAAGGTTTAAGGTGGGTTTTTAAGATATTTTAGTTTCAACAAGATTGAACTCATAGAGGGACATCCTTCAAAAAAGTTTCGAGAGGCAACTTACTCCTTTCGGCAGTTTTCGAAAATACACTTTTTTCCCACAGTTTCGAGTTTCGGTCCGGTCTATTATAACAAGAGCTACATCAAATTCAAGGCTGGATTCAGAATGTCATTAAAAAAGAACAATGGCTTTCCAAGACTTAGAGGCTAAAATACTAAAAGAAAAACAGAACGAAGAAGCTAAAAAGTAAAAAGAAAGAAGCCAAAAGACAAAAATAAAACTTAGGTTAAATACACTACGTATCTAATCTAAGTGGAGGAACAAGAACTACATCAAATGCAGGGCTGGATTTAGAATCCAACTGAAAAAGAACAATGCCGCTTACAAAAATGTGAAGGAAAAACAACGTAAAAGGAGAAATTCAGAAAACACTGATAAAAGTGAGGAATGTAAAAGAAAACTCTTGCTGGTCGATATATATATATATATATATATATATATATATATATATATATATATATATATATATATATATATATATATATATATATATATATATATATATATATATATATATATATATATATATATATATATAAACTTAGCTTAAAATTAGACCATAGAAGCTCAGCTAATTTCTTCAAGAATTTAACACAGATATTAGAAAGTTAAAAAGATAAACGTTTCCTACATCAGATGAAAACATGCTGGCATGGGATGGCAGTGTCTGTATTTATGGATGGAATACGGGATCTCTACAAGTTCAAGAAAATGTAAATATGACCAAATTTAGCAATAATAGCGATGCACTTGTCCGTGCTTTAGCTGTGTTTAATGTCCCAAAACCTAAAATTAGGTCAGTTACTGTGGAAGAACTAGCCGATTATATGTAGGAGTATATAAGAAAAGGATTACAGCCAGTTCTAAATGAGATACGAAAAACTCAGGCCGTTAATCCCCATAAACAGAAAAGTAGTCAAATAGAATATTTCCGTTGCCATAATACTGAACATATGCAAACAGATCGCCGAGTAAGAATGTTCAGGTCTCCTGCCACAAAGCCAATTCCTAGATGACCAAGGAGATCAAGGCGAAATAGTCCCGGCTGCAGACAGGAATACGATTATTAGCCAGTGTTAAAGAGCAAATGCTGGCTGAACAGAACGAAGCCCCTCCATTAAACGCTTAGAAAAATCCTATAAAAGTCTGACAGTAAAGGGAGTAGTAAACGGAAAAATAATAAACATTACAATACACTCCGAAGCAGAGGTTTCCACGGTTAGAAGAAATCTGTAAAGTAAAACCACTCGCAGAAAAGCTGTTTTTGCGCACTATAACAGTGGAGTCAGCTCCTATATATGGAGAAATTTGTGTCAGACTTTTGCTTGGCTCCATTTGTAACTTGGCTTAAATGTAACAATTGGAAACTAGAAACAAAGAATTGATTTTGGTTAACGCCGTGGCTTCTGAAACTGAACGAATACCGGGCAGCATAGAATTAAACGTCCAGTGGAAACTGGAGACGCATCCTGGGTGCTGCGTTGGACTTCTACAGCAACGAAAATACGGCAAGTCAGCAAAATAATTGATTTGTTCCGAGTTGCAAATATCTTCTAGTGCTAGTAAAATTAATTGTGACATACCCAAATCTGAGATTTTATATAAAGTGCAGGAGACATATTTGAAACTGGAGACGACAAACCGGAAGGTCAAATTTATTAAAGCATAGAATCTACACTGAACATGCACATGCGATTAGACAACCACGAGGACTACCAATTGCAAAATAAGAGGACATTAAAACACAGATCAAAAATGTTTCAAGATGGGGTTATCAAAGAGTCAAATAATCCATGGTCAGCACCAAAAAGATGAAAGTAGCAGATTTTGTGTGGACTATCTCAAACTTAATGACAAAAAGGGCAGCTACCCATTACCGAGATTTCATGACACCTTAACCACTTTAGCAGGCTTTAAATGGTTTTCTACGTTGGATTTAAAGAGTGGATATTGGTTATTCATGAAAAAGGTAAGGAGAAAACTACTTTTACTACCGGTAGCGGTTTGTACCAATTTAAAGTTATGCCTTTTGGTCTGTGCAATGCTCTTTCGAAATATGGAAACCATGGAATTTTTAAAACCCTTACTTGGAAAACCTGGCTGATGCATCTAGATGATGTGATGGTGGTAATGCGTCAATCATTCGAAGATCATCTAAAAAACCTACGGTCAGACGTTTTATAAGTGCCAGTTTAAAATTCAACCCAAAAAAATATTGCACGTTTCAGAAGAAAGTAGAATTCTTACGGCATGTTGTTTGTGAGGGCATTCAGGCAGATGAAAGCAAGATCGAAAAAATGAATAATTGGCCAACGCCCAGAAACAAATGCGAACTAAGAGGTTTCTTGTAGCGTTGGACTTTCTTTGAGTAAATTCCAAATCAAAAGGAAAAATACAATTTTTGTTAGTTAAAAAGCGGGGCAAACATTAACTGAAAAAAAAAACAAACTTAAGAGCGAAAAAGTGTCCATGATTCCTTTCTTAAATGCAATATTATAGTTATTTTGATGTGTTGTTTTTATTTTTCTCATTGTTTGGAATCTAATGTTTACTTTATTACTTATGTATTTTCTAAAAGAAATATATTTCTTTTATATTTCATATTACACTAATATTTAAATAACTCCAGACTGTTCAAAATCCAGTGTTGTTTTTCAAAATATAGCTCGTATATTATAATTTACATATATATTTTATTTCTTTTTTAACATTAATTTTTTATAAATTTTACACACCACGACGACATTGGGGCATCTGTTAAATTGCAAAACGATATTATAATATATCATCCTTATTGGACAACAACCTGAAATACATATGCTATTTTATATAAAATATAGTTCATTAAAATTCCAAGTTTCAAAATAATAAGTATGCAAAAACCATCTTTACTGGAAATTCAAAATGCAGGTAGGTAACACAACAGGCACGTCCGCAACTCATTATGTATTACGTTCGTTTGAGAGTCATTCGATTGCCACGCAAAAGCTCAATAACTCCGCTAACCGACAACTCGATAGTGAGCTATTTTGTCGCAAGTCCAACAACCTCAAGAACATGTTACAGAATACTAAGGCAGTGTATTATCCAAACTTGAATAAGATTATTCTGTCATAAGAAAAGAATTACTTGTCATAGTAAGAGCCATCGATCTTTGACCAATTCTACAAATATTAAGCGAAAATTCCTGATCAGAACAGATTACAATGAATTGAAATGGCTTATAGAAATAGAAAATCCAGAAGGGGGTTAGCTAGATGAATAAAAAGTTACAACAGTACAACTTCCAAAGTTAACATCGACCCTGCAGACAACATAGAAACCTGATGCCTTATCCAGACGAAAAAAAAACATTTGTATGGAAATACGATTAACAAAAAATAATTTTAACTATTAAGTTTTTTTCGTCTTTAATTATTATTTATTTCATTACCTATATAATATTATTCTTAATTGTTACTTTGTTACAATATTATTATTGTTAGTATTTTCTATAATGAACTTGTACAGTTGGTTAAGAATTTAGAGAATAAATTAATTTAACTGTATTTTTTTAATAAAAAATCTGCGTCAAATCGAGTTACATGAGCCTACAAAACTCTCAAATTAATATGTTTAAAACTAAAAAATTGTGGCCAGTTACATGTCTCTTGTAATACAAACTGTCTTAGTGAACACAACTTGTATAACATCATTGTTAATATAAACTCATACAGCATATACACAAGTACCTACTTAAAGTTATCTATTTGCTCTGAATGCTGAGAACTGGCAAAATCATTAGTCAAGTTTGTTAATTTTGAAACAGATATAATATTAATGTTCATACATTGTTTTATACAACGTTTGCTCTACCTTTCCAAAGGCTCCTGACAATTATTTTATCTTATAAGAATTATCACATTATTTTGATATTAATTTTAGTTAAGCATTTACCAAGAAAAGCTCGGATCCCACCCCACCTCACCAAATGTTCTAAAAATTCAGTTTTGATGAGAATCCATCTAAATTCTTTTAAAAATACTATATTTTCAGATGTCGAATAAAAATAAGTATGTTTATTCCTTAAAAGTTAAATTTAAATGTTTGTATTTACCTGCATACACGCTTCTTCCGGTGTCCTGCCTGGTTCTCTAAATAGAGTTGTTAGGTCTAATAAATAAGCATGTATATGCTCCATTTTAAAAAGTAAAGATGGAGCAATGTAATTAGATTGGCCATGATGTGAGCCATCGCCGGTAATGAGGAACTGAGGTGGTCGTATGCTAGCTGATAATTTTACCCTAAAAGATATAATTTTATTTATTTTGTTTTTTACCTCATATAATCATAGGTATAAAGTTTAAGTTATACGTAAAATTGCAGATATATGCATAGTCTAACGCTCTCCGGTAACTTTGTTACAACAGTACATACAATTTTAGTTCAATGACTACAAAACTAAACAAAAACACTTGACTTCAAACCATTCACCGTTTTAAAAAATTAGTAATCACCAGTCTGGTCTGGTTAGGTCGCTCCAAATATATTTTAAATTAAAGGAAATAATTAAAAAAAAAACTTTTCTTAAATATTTCGTCGTTGCATCCTAAAGTGTGTGCTAATTCTGGGTAAAATGAATTTTCTTCAAGCCAGCAGACCTGTGTGAACATCAGTTCTATGTTGGTTAATAGTAGTTGAAAGTTAGCAAGAATATAGAAAATAGACAAAAAATACATTCTCACTTACTTGGATAATGCTGAATTAAGGCCATGTGGAAAACTTTGTTCTAAAGAACTTAAAGCTTTCTTCACAAAAGGTCCCAATAATGGTTCCAAAATTGGAAGTAGTTTCTTGCCTAATCCCGAGGCGACTCTATGAGATGCAGGTACTAACATAGACTTGGCTCTTAAAAAGTCCACCTTTTCCACCTACAATTAAAGAACCACAGTGTAAAGCAAAGAGTTTTCTTCAAATATGGATCGATAGGACTACAGCAGTAAGGAACAACTTCATTAACTTATCAGGCCAATATTACCAGAGTCCACTTTTTTTTATTTTTTTGCCACCTTGGAAAGGTGATTGCTCACGTTTCCTCATGGAACACGAGGAAAATACAATTTACTGGATGACCTCTCCCACAAAGGGATAGTAAAATTGATGTTTATAAGAAATATCTTTAAATAAAGACTTGACTACTAGTAATATTAATACTAATAAAAATAATACAATATTGTACCTTAACGTTGTCTGGATTAAGTAGTAATCTATGTTCCGAATCATATACTTGCGGATATGTTCTTCTGAAACTTTGAATAACTGCTTCAGAACATAATGCTCTTAAATCTGAACCACAATAGCCTACTGTATTTTCCGCTAAATAACTTAGTAGCTCTTGACTAGGTGGCTGAGTCCATGCGGCAATATGAACTTTTAGAATTTCTTCTCGTTCCTAAAACAAAAAAAAATACATTTATGGTGAAATTGAAAACATGATGAACACATTTATGCGAAGAAAGGGAAAGTTTGTTAATACAAGATGTAAAGAGTTGCAAATTAGAAGAGAAAGGAAAGACCTCTGCTAGTAACAGGCCTCATAAGCGGAACATTCTGAGAATAACGGAAAGTGGGAACACTTTGGCCTCTAACAATGAGGGGATATGTACCTCATTTTATGATATTTTGGTAATACGGACTTTTATTTTTAGGTTACAACCATACGGATTGAGTGGTTTTAAAGGTATATTAAGGTTTTTTACGTAACTGAAGGATTTGTTCTATATTAGGTTACATTCAAAGACATATTAAATTCACTAATACCAAAATTAGCATACAATTTCAACTTTTGGGAAAATAAAAAAAAACCTGGGCCCTGGGCGTTTATCTAAGCCCAAACTCTGACTCAAAAACTTGCTTTTTTGAGTGTAATTTGGATCGTACCGAGAATTTGGAGGTCGGTAGACACGAATTTACCAATTACAAGTAGACTGATAGTTTTTCGTCAAAAAATATCACTTTTTCCCAAAAATCTTCATTTTGCGGCAAATATTTATGATTGGACTTTATATACGCGTCGATACAGCCGTTTCAAATGGATTTTGTCTTACGCCGATCTTTCCAAGGTATGTTTCTCACGTCTTTTGCTTTACGATTCATATGATTCCCTGAACAGCGATCTTAGCTATACCAAAATAATTGTACACTAGCCTTATTCTATTAGTGTAATTATTTTTGTAGCAATACTTAAACGTGGCAAAAAATGAATAAGTATTTTAATCACATTATTTTAAAAAGTAATGTTTTTGGAATTAAAAAAAAAATAAATTCGAGTTCCGGTGTAAAACTTGCACGTTTTTTTAACGCTGCGTGTTGCTTACTCGTATAGGGAGGGGCGTCGCCTTAGCCTTGGCCTCTTTGAGACGTTAGATGTTAGTCATAATTGCGGTATGCGTCAATACGCCCGCGGGTGTTTCACATATTTAAGATGTTAAAGTGAACTGTAGTGTTGTAGCATATCAGGACGCAACGTTGTCAAATTTACGTTTTCGCTAAGTTAGCGAAATTGTGTAAAATCTGGCAACATCGCATAGAGAAATGTCTTAGGGAGTCATTATCCATTTACAATTACAGATTATTTTAAGACCCCTATGGTAGTATCACATCTGTCAACCGACGTACTTGACAATACAAAAATGTCTAAAGTACAGAAACGTGGCTGTGTTTAACCCCGCGGATAGTTTTTGCTATATATGTGGTCAGTTTACTCCTAAATCGCAGAAACAGACAAGCAAAATGACAAAAGTAGCTTATCGTAAGTATTGAACTGAACTAGCCGTTACTTGATAGAAATACATTTTAACTCAATAAACAAAAAACGCCTGTTTAAAGTTTCCACTTAATTTATTTTACAAAATTAAAAAAAAAAAAACATGGCAATTGTTTAGCCAACACTGTGGCTTTATCAGATGTTTGATCTTCAATGACAATGCAACACAAACAATATTGTTTAAGTACCTATACCCTACCTTAACCTATTTTTACAATTATGGTTATTATACATACAGGTGGAGTGTTGTCGAATTTTAGTTATTGCTTAATGAAGATTTAACAATGGGGAACTATTTAGGTCCAATTGATCATTTAATAATATGTTGTTATTTTTATGTTTTGTTTATGTCCATGCTTTCTAGTAAATTAAGTTTTTTACTTTTTTGTTCTACATGTAAAATTTTCAAATTTCTCATTAAAAGTATGGTTTTCCTGCATTAGATGTTTAGAATAATTGGAATTATCTTTATGATTTCTGTAACTTGATTTATGTTCACTAATTCTTTTTTTAAATGTTCTTCCTGTTTGTCCTATATAGAATTTCGAAAAAGTTCCACAATTTAACTTGTAAACCCCCGATTTGTTCTCTTTTTTTATCTTTGTCTTATTGTTTTTAATCGATCTACCAGGGGTGTTGTTAGTCTTAAAAGCAACCGTCGCACCTTTATTTTTAAAAAGCTTAGTAACCTTTGAAGTTATTTCTCCTGTATAAGCGAAAGTCTGAAATTTATTATTTTCTTTGAAGTTATTAGAAGGATAAACTAGCTTTAATGCTTTTTTATATTGTTTATCTTTTACTATGAAAATCTCCTAAATAAAATAGTAAGAGATAAACTATATAAAAAAGCATTAAAGCTAGTTTATCCTTATAAATTGGTAGATATATTAAAAACAATAAGACTAAGACCAAAAAAGAGAACAAATCAAGGGGGTTTACAAGTTAAATTGTGGAAATTGTTCAAAATTCTATATAGGAGAAACAGGAAGAATATTTAAAAAAAGAATTAATGAACATAAATCAAGTTAGAGAAATCATAAAGATGATTCCAATTATTCTAAACATCTAATTCACGAAAACCATACTTTTAATGAGAAATTTGAAATTTTACATGTAGAAGAAAAAAGTAAAAAACTTAATTTACTAGAAATAAACAAACATAAAGATAACATATTATTAAATTATAAATTGGACCTAAATAGTTCCCCATTGTTAAATCTTTATTAAGCAATAACTAAAATATAATAACCGTAATTGTAAAAATATTTTTAGGTACTTAAATAATATTGTTTGTGTTGCATTGTAATTTAAGAGCAAACATCTGATGAAGCCACAGTGTTGGCGAAACAATTGTCATGTTTTTTATTTTTGTAAAATAGCTTATCATAAGTATTTTGGTGTGCTGTTAGCGGTCACTAGCGGACTAGGCTCCTCACATATGTTGTCAAATCTGTGCAACAAATCTAAGTAACTGGTTTAAATTGCAAACGTTCTCTTATGCCCTTTGCAGTTATAGTGATATGGCGAGAAACAACAAATCATTTGAACGGCTGTTACTTTTGCATGACAGCGTCTCGTTTTTCAAGAAAGAGCAAAGCTAATATTAATCTATATTATATCTGGATATTCCCTCAGCAATAAGGCAGGTTCTTCATGGAGAAGGTTAACCAGTTCTAGCGCCCCCGGCAAATTGGGAAGATTTAAAAATGTATATGATAAGACAGAACCCGATAATGTATCAGAAAACGACGGTTCTTATTTCCTCGGAAATGAAAAAAAAGGCACCCCATTTAATCGAACAAGCTGAATTAAATGATATAGTTCGGGACCTTCACTTGTCCAAAGAGCATGCTGAATTATTAAATTCAAGATTACAACAATGGAATTTACTAGCCACTGAAAGCAAAGTTACAATATTTAGAAACCTTAACCAAGAGCTATCCTCGTTTTTTACTACGCATAATAAAATGTTTGTTTATGTTAATTTAAACAGTATTATGGAAAAATAAGGCTTTACAGATAACCCGGGCAAATGGCGCTTATTTATAGATTCTTCAAAAATACGTTTAAAGGCATAATTTTGCTCCATAATGGCAATAAAATACTCTCTATTTCTCTTGCGCATGTAGTTGACATGAAGGAAATATACTAAAGTATGTCACTACTACTTGCAAAGCTATAATACATATAAATAGCAGATATGTGGTGACCTAAAAGTCAGAGAACTGTTACTAGGGCTTTACGGTAGATTCACCAAGTATTTCTGTTTTCTTTGTTTTTGGGATAGTAATGCAACACAGGACCATTACCAAGTAAAAGAATGGCTTCAGAGAGATCAATTTATTCAAGGCCAACCTAACGTAAAGCATATGCCTCTTGTTAATCCTAAAAAAGTTCTGTTACCTCCATTACACATTAAACCGAGATTGATGAAAACATCGTAAAAGCATTAGATAAAGGAGATGCGTTTAAACAAATTTTTCCTAATCTAAGTGATGCTAAGGCTGAACTGCACACAGCAAACGAAATATCAGCGACAAGGTCAAGTCACGTTCAAAGTAATATGAAAAGGTACTGACGTGTTGGAAAATGCAAATATAACACTGAAAGAAACTGCGGCTAACAGAATAAATTACAATTATTTGAGCGGCGGCGCCTCCGATAATATTTAGGAATTTACTTGCTTATGGCTGTCCGTAGGATGATGTCGTGGGAGGGGGGCGAAATTATTTTATTTTGTATAAAGTGTAAATTTTTTTTTGGTTGTTGAATTTTATTATGATAATTGAACATGTAAAACAGATAAAGGGAGGATCTATAGATCTCGTTCAGGGGGAGGGGGCGAATTACTATTTTCAACTGATGCAGTGCTTTTATAGATAACATATGCGGTGCCCCTTTTGCTCCCTCTAAATCCGCCAGTGAATTTATCAGTTTTGATTTCGATGTGGGGATCGTTATTCGTTATTCCCTCGTTCAATTTTCGTTTGGTTTTCGATCTGCGATTTGCGAATTTATAATAAAATGTATCAATGTTTTTGTGATTTTTACTTCCCGCATAAAAGAGAGGTATTGTAATCGTGAAAAAATTACCCTCCAAAATGTTTGCACTCTTCACCTCCAGGTCGTAAAACATATTTTCTTCAATCCGTCGGTCTGTCTGTCTGTTCGAAGCATAGCTAAAAAATTACTCACCCGGACTTGTTGACAAATGTTGGTCAATAAGGGTCAATGGAGATGACTTGGTAACATTTTGGTATGGTGTGGGGGAAGAAAATGGCAGCCTAGCGTTAAAAAAATTGTTACTAAAAAAATAC
Source organism: Kuschelorhynchus macadamiae (assembly GCA_030620095.1). NCBI lineage: Eukaryota > Metazoa > Arthropoda > Insecta > Coleoptera > Curculionidae > Kuschelorhynchus > Kuschelorhynchus macadamiae. The sequence goes on from JAUTXW010001068.1 coordinate 132,730, forward strand.
CTGACTAAACAAAATGGCGGCCTGATAAAATATTAAAAATATCAGCCTGGAAAAACTACTTATTGGATTGATTTCCAATTTTGTGCGAGAATTAAGTGTGATATAGAGTGAATAATTAAAATTGTGGTACGAATTCAAGATGGCGGAAGAAAATGGCGGCCAAATGTTTTTGTAATCGTGAAAATATCACCCTCCCAGGTTTTACATATCTTCATGTTTTAGCGTCCCTAGATGCCAAAAATTATGTTTGCTTTATTCCGTCGGACTATTGGTCGGTATATCTGTCAGTTCGCAGCATAGCTAAAACCTACTTACCCGGTTGACTTCAGGTAGTCAATAATGGATAATATGGAGATGATCTGATAACATTCTGGTAAAATTCGAATATGCCCGAACAAAATGACGCTATAGTAAAACGTCAAAAAAAATTAAAATTACTTACTTTACTATAATTTACCTCAAATTGTTAACAAAATCAAATGTGTAAACTGTTAACATTTTGGTCCAAATCCAAGATAGAAAAACAAAATGGCGATCTAATAAAATATTTAAAAAATGATAAAATTACGTATTAAATTGAATTCAAACTTTATGCAAGCATTAAATGTAATTTAGACATAAACTGTGTGTAAAATTGTGGCACAAATTCAAGATGGCGGAACAAAATTGCGGCCAAATAAAATATTTAATAAACATATTCATATTTAACTGGCTTCAAATTTTGCACAAAAATTAAGTGTAAGATAGAGATAAACTGATCGAATTCAAGAAGATGGGACAAAATTGCGGTCTTAAAAAAATCAGTGTAAAAAGTACATATTCAGTTTATTTGAGATTTTGCACAAAAATCAAGGGTGGCACAGGTAGAAATGTTTGAAAAGACAGTATATGTGTTAATAAATAACTATGTGTGGAACTAAATTGGGTCACACTTCATTATTCCTAATAAAGGAAAGATTTATAACGAGCAAAGTTACGGTTACGCAATTTACCGATTTTTATAATCTAATAAATATTCTAACTGAAAGTTACGCCTGGAAGTAGACGAAAAAGTTTAAAACGAAAAATGAATATACTAAAGCAAGTACGTAATTAGTATTATATTCTGGTAGAATATAAATATAGATAATGTACATCAGGGTTACCGGTTTTCGATGGTTTTACAGCGTAATTCCCTTATTAGTGATGAGAGAAAATTGCGGTTTTACTTTTTTGTAAAATGAAAGACTCCATAAACAAACTTTTCATAGCCCTCTTCGATTCTCAGATACAGGGTGAAGTTGAAATCATTGCAATTTGAGACCTCCCTCATTTTTCCATTATGCTTTGCCTTACCGAAAAATTAAAAGCTACATTATGTTATATAGTCTCTTACGGGTTTTTGAAAATTTAACCCTTATAGGGGTAAAATATGTCTATATATTGTTTACAATATCCCTTTATCTAAAAAAAATTTAACGACGATTCTTTCGTAAATTGCTTTTAAAAATAATTATCCAAATATAAATTTCAGAATTTTTTAAAATTCCACTCTTAAGCGAATAAAAAGGAGTTATTTTTATTGCCCCATATGACAGCTAATATATTGTATTATTAATACACTATGTATGCTATACAGATTAAGTATTGACATCGCAAAATTTTCTTCTCAAAAATATAAGTTGGGTTTAATCGACGTTTTAGAGTCCCTAGAATAGGAAAAATATATTTTTAGAACAAAATTTTATGATATCTGTTCGATTGTGTGCGTCTGTGTGTATGTAAACAAAATTTGCGCCAACCTACGATAATTTGAGAACGGCCAAACCGGTTCGCTTAAAATTTGAACCAAAAGTAGTCTAGGTTAGTGTCTCGCGGGGAATTTTGCGTGTCACGGACGTAGATTTTTGATATTTTTAGGGGTATAAAAATAAAAAAACATATAACATGAGAACGCAACAGTCAAATTGAAAACTATAAATAGTTGGGTTTAATGTTCTGACATTGAAAAATTGTGCGTGGTCCAAAAAATAACGAAACACGTCAATTTTTTTATATGCAAAATAATTTTTTGTCCATTATACAGGGTAGTCCTGTAAACAAGATATATTATGAAAAAATCGGTGTAACATGTCAAACTTGTTTTTTTTTCCCTAGTAGATGTCTAGGCTTTGAAAGAAACCTCGTTAATAAATTTATTTTTTGACAGTTTGACGCCGACATCAAAAAGTCAAATTTTTAACTGTAAAAAATAAAACTACTTAAAAAACACTGAGAAGTCAAAAAATTATATTTTAATCCATTACAGAAATTTGACTCCAACTAAAACCTAATTAGTGTTTAATGTCACCATCAAAATTTACAGTTTCTATTAGTTTGACGCCGATTTCATGAAGTGAAATTTCCAAGATTGAATTAAGAATTATTTTTTTCTTTTCAGTGTTTTTTTAATCACGTTAACTAATGATATGTATATATATATATATATATATATATATATATATATATATATATATATATATATATATATATATATATATATATATTTATATTATTTAGGGAGAGAAGCCGCTCCTCCTCATTGTGCATCTACTCCTCCTTCTCTTCCCTAATATTGGAAATTATTGACACGACTTCGTTAAGTTAGCCTCGCCGCAGAAGGTTATCCCCTCTGTTAAAATATTAGCCTTGCGGAAACATTAAATATAAAGAATTACCACTTAAGCTCAGTGTTAACATGGCACTTAGTACTGAAAATAACGAATTAACATTAACAATTCAAGAATTGCATAGTGAATTTAGCAAATTACTATATGAAGTTAATGAGCATCAGATGAGAAGTCGACCATCTTTTTCTTCATTTTAATTCGAACTTTCAGAAGATTATTCAAAGGCAGTATCGTTGTGTGTTGACTATTAAAAAAATTTTGTTTTGTTACAATTTGTGCGAGAACTGATAAAGTTAGGCTTTTATAGTGAGGTCATAAGTTTAAAAAAATTTGTTCAAAATTCAACAGTTTTGAAAGAAATATCAGCGGCAGAAGCTGAAAGAGATTTTTACTTGTCAATATCTCAAGAAGGTTTAGTCTAGGAAATTGTGTAATTGTGATGGAAAAATTACTGACCGAAGTGCTTGAAGAGTTTGTTAAGTCAGGAGCTTGCTCAAGATTTAATGAAGTCACAAATATTTAGAACATGCTGAATTTTGTAAAAAAATAGTGCAAGTGTGTAAAAACTCTTTAGAAAACAAAAACAGAAAACAATTTTTTGCTGATATTGTCAGTTTAGAAATATAAGATAATTTTAAAGTTATGTTATAATAAGTTTAAATAAAACAAAGTACATAAAGCTAATATTATTTTTATTCATTCATAAAAAAATTATCAAACAAGTATAAAACGTTTGAAAGTGCACACATACATAATGATTTAGAGTGATAAAAACATTTTGGTTTAGACGCCATTAAAACTGGTTGTTCATCTAACTCAATAATTTGCTTTTTTGAATACTTTTTTATACATTCAGCTTTTTCCTTCCCCTTAACTAAACAAATTCAGTCTCCGCTGTCAATTCTTTGATTATATTTGAAAATTGATGCAGTGGGGTATGTCCAGAATTCGAGTATATACAATAATTTTTCATTAACCAAATAGCTTGCTTATGTTGTTCAGACGAAAGAAAGTTTAAATCAAAAGGTTGTTTAAAAATATAGTGACTTATTTTATCTTTATCGTAAGTAATTCTTTAGGTATAAATTTATTTTTTCGTCCTTAAAACCTTGAATGTCTAATACTAGCCTCATATTTTTAATTTAGAAAATTTCTTAAAAATAAATGTTTTTTTGGAGTAATCTTCAATATCCTTTTTGAGTTTTCTTAATTTTCTGATAAAAGTTTCTATCTCTACTACTCGAAGTGGCATTATCAGTTAGTCACGTTTTCTTGTCAAACGTCTAGTAACAACTGACTCTTTTGTTATTTGCAAGTTATATTTAGGAATTAAATTTAATTTTGAGGTAAAAATCCCGCATGCGTAGCTAATTTACAGTTGCTTTACAATTTTAGTGAGTAGATTGTAACTAAAAACTTAATCATCTAATATTAGACAATACGCTGTTGTGTCTTTTTCTATGTCTTTATTTAGTTCAAATTTTACTCTCATTACAATAAGTCCTGCTTGCAGAGATTCTTTTTGATGAGAACAATTAATGTATGCAATGGGGGCCTTCTCCTTGAATATCAGCGGATCAAATAATGGTTCTTCTGTTTTTCCATAATAAGTATTGCGGAAATTGGAATACATTTCATACAAGATAGCGAATTTTTGTTTGTTTTTTGTTCTTCAAGTTTATTTTTAGCGTTCCTCGCTGAATTAACGGCTGAAGCAAGTCCAGCAGCCCCATCACTAAGTGCTCCTAAAGCAGATAATCCTGCAAAAAGAAGGATTAATGGTAAAACTCCGCCGGATTTTCGAATTGGGATAATTCGATTGTGGGACTCTTCCTTTATAATTGCTGATTACTGTCATCTTGAGCTGCAACACGTAAATTTTTATATTTTTTCCGATTATTCCTTTCTTAGCTTTTTGAACTGCAGACTGAAAAGAAATTTTTTTGATTGAACCTTTTTTCCCTTTTTTTAACTTTATTCCCCTTCCTTTTCGTAACCCCATTCCCAATCTTGATTTAGCTTTCATAATTTCAGATATTCATAAAGCAACAATCTTTTCACCGATTGGTGCCTCAGGTGACTTGAATCTTTCAAATGCTCTTGATGCCAATACCTGATCCGCTTCGTTGCGATGTTTTAAATCATAAAATTTATAGTAAGCAATATCGTGTTGTTTGCAAGCTTCGTCTAAATGATTTTGGCTCTTATCTCCTCTAACAAGCCGTTTACCTAGTTTGGTTCCTGGACCACAATAATTGTATGATGGAATGTGTAATTCGAATAGTAACTTGTTAATTAAAGTGTTTAACGAACCACCTCTCGTCATGAGCTTTGACCTCCTAATATGTTTACATCTGCTTTGTCTTCCCATTTTATATATACTGAAGCTTAATTGAGGTTATATATTTAAATGAAAAACCTGATGATATTTCTCAGATACACATCGATTTTCCTAAAATGTGGTTAGAAAAACAATCTTTCTCGTTGCCAGTCAAAAATTATGATGCAACTTAAATAATTTTAAAAAGCATGAAAAGTTATTTGGGGGGTGTTCGAAACGAGCTTTAATTGTAGGACCTTCTGGTTCAGGAAAAACCAACGTGGTTGTTGCTCTTTTAATATCAGAAAATGGTTTACGTTTTGAGAATGTACATATTTTTTCAAAATTCTTGTACCAAACGAAATATGACTTTTTAAGAAACGTAATGCAGACTATTAAAGAAATAGGATATTTTGAGTCGACAAACGAAGAAGACATTGTGTCACCTGCCGAGGTAAAACCCAACTGTGTAATAATTTACTTTTCCTTTGGACGACATAAAAACACCGATTGCTTTTATTTGTGTCAAACCTATTCTTCAATTCCAAAACAACTAATTAGAGTTAATGCAAATTTATTAATTTTATTTAGGCAAGATGGTACGAATTTAAAATACGTTTATGTTGATCATGTCATCTCAGATATGTCATTCGAAATTTTTAAAAAAATGTGTTCAATGTGTTGGAAATCTAACTATGATTTTTTAGTTATTGATAAGTATTGTTGTTTAAAATCTGGGAGATATCGAAAAGGATTTGACAGTTTTATACATTTTTAATATCATATTATATATCTAACCTCTACCATCGACTTTAGTTTATGACTCGTCATATTTTAGTCAACATGAATGTAAAAGTTGCAAAGGAACTGGTAGAAGCTCGAAAAGCTGTTAAACGAAAATATCAAGAAATAAAATCAGATTTAGCAGAGAGTAAAGTTCGACAAGAAAATGAATTAAAACCAATAACTGAACCTTTGCAAGAATTAATTAAAACAAGAAAAACTGCACCCTTGGTAAAACGAGAACTTACTTCACCATCACTTTTTTTAACTCCAGAAACCGGCAAACGTAGTTTTTCAACTACAAAAAAAAGACCAGGAAAAAGACAAACGAATATTTATAATAAATATCTTCCTCATGATATTACATCATTTCTACAAGATGAAGACATTTTACAAAATTATAATGAAGAAGTGTTCTTAGATGAACCAACTGGTACTCAACCCAGTCCTCCATCCGAATCATCTTTTATTGAACCCACGGCATCAGATATGACAGGAAATGCTTGAATTAACTAAAAGAAGTGACGTTTACGATACGTATCTCGAAGTGTATCACCCACTCGTAAGATCATTTGTTGATGACTTAATTAAGGGTAGTCGTGAACTAGATCATACACATGGTTTTGTTCACGACCCTTTACTAGAGAAATGGAAAATCGGAGATTCTACTGTTGAGTTTAAAGATGAAAACTTAAAAATCTAATTTATAAGGAAACTACTGGGTTGTACGAACTATTTTTTTTTAAAGATCCTAAAAACCTGATGATGTAAAAAATTATATGGACATATTAAAACGAAAAAACGCTTACAAAAGAAATTATGACCCCAAAGAGCAAGTTCAAGGAACCACAGATCCGAAATACATAACAATAATTAAACCATATTTAATAGAAAAAAAAATTATTAAACCTACAAGATCTTCTGCATCTAGCATTTCAAGTATCTCTAGTTTCAGTACTTTAAGCAAGTTAAGACCTCCTCAGAGATCACGATCCTCGTCATCAAAAAAAGGTGGAGCAATGTTAAACTTATCTAACAAAAAAAAATGACTACATTTATTTCGACAATATTAACGAAACAGTTGAAAGATTGAAACTACTTGTATCAGCGCAAATGGCGTGTCATACAGGTCATCAAAATGAAATTTTGTCAATTTTAGAAGAACTTAGAGAGGCAAAAGTAATTAAATAAAAACAATGTATTGCAACAAAATATTTATTCCTTGTAGGACTTTCATGCCAATTTGTCGATTGACAAATATGGATCACATATATTAGATAGAGATAAAAATAAATTAAATATAAATGCTTTTTCTCAAATTTTAAATGTTGTCAACATCGCCAAAACAAATTTGTTTTATAACATTGTTATGCCCTTTATTGGAACCTATGATGCACCTAAAAGAAGTTATCCACTACTTCAAGACGGAAGATTAATATATAAATTTCCATTTACTTCAGGTGAAATAATCAAAGTTGAGTACCCCAACATACAGATACATTCTTGTAGTTATCAATGTGTCAAAATTTCTGTGGGTAGAACCAGTTAAATCAAAGTCTGCAAATGACGTAACTTTGGCGATGCAAAAAATATTACAGAGAGCAAAATATAAACCGAAAAATCTACAAACTGATATGGGAAAAGAGTTTCTTAATACAAATTTTAAAAATTTAATGGTTAAATTTAACATAAATCACTACAATACTTACTCAAACATGAAAGCTAGTGTCGTGGAGAGAGTAAATAGAACCATAAAAACTCTAATGTGGATAAAGTTTAGTTTACGTGGAAATAAATGGGTAGACATTTTACACGAAATTGTAAAAACTTATAATAATACAGTTCATTCCACTACTGGAAAAAACCATCTGAAATCAATAAAAACAATGAAAAAGAAGTTCTGACATCATCTTATACATATAAGAAAACAATTGATCTTAGAAAACCAAAATTTAAAATTGGTGACTATGTTCGAATTAGCAAAGAGAAGCTTTTACAAAGGGTTACACTCCTAATTAATCAAATGAAATTTTTAAAATATATGAGGTTAAATTAATAAATCCTAGAACGTATTTAATTAAAGATGAAAACAGTTTAGAAATTAAAGGAGCCTTTTATGAGGAGGAATTACAAAAGGTCAAATATCCTGACGTGTACCTAGTTGAAAAAGTTTTAAGGCGAAAAAGAAATAAAGTTTTAGTAAAATGATTAGGATTAGATAAAACTAATAATTCTTGGATTCTTAAAAAGATGTAATATATTTTTGATTTTTATATACAAATAAAAGATTAACAAGTACTTAATTGTTTTATTTCAAATAATTATTTAAATACATTAAATATTTCCTTATAAATTATATTTCTATGTTCTTTATCCAAAATATTGCTAATAATTTTTTCGTACTCCAAAATCCTATTCTAAAATCGCATCCTGTCTAAATAAAACTTTTGATATTCACATATTCGAGCATGCCTATATGCAAACTTCTACTTTACTAATAAATGAACTTTATTGTTAGCTTCATTAATATGCACTGATTTCTTCTTGAATTAAGAACATTATATACATTCGTTAACAATTTACCTCCCTCATTGAGATTCGAGATTTGATACATATTGAAGTACTTATCGAATTCTTGGTTTCTAAGTATTTTAAGCCTATATTCAACAAGTTCTCGCAGTTCCCATAATTTATCCTTGGAATCCCACGCAAGGCAAACATAAACTCCGTCCACTTTTTTTGAATTCTTATAGTAGGAGTAGAATTAATTTTTTTAAAATATAAAGTAATGTCACCAATAATAACCGGAAACGAGTCACTTCCAGGCGCATAAAAATAACTTTTTGACTTCCTATTTGAATTGTTGGTAAAAAATCGTCTAATCGCAATCCAACACGAAGAAACTTTGAGGCAAAATTGTTCAGATAATAAATTTCAAAATTAATAAGTTTTTCAGTTAATTTTTGCAAACTTCACTTTCACTGTTCATTTTAAAATTTAACGAATATACACTTGCTCGGGTAGTTTTACTGAACATTGTGATTGCTATATTTAAAAACGTATTAAAACATCTCTCGGTTTTATATCAATTCCCCCACTACTCTGCACCAGAATTCAAGGTTTTTTAAAAATGTTTCATATACAAAGAACTTGAAAATAATAGTATTTTAATTTAATTTATATCGGTAATAAATACACCCCAGAGAAGTTAATATTAAAAATACCAATAAAATTATTATACTACATAATATGTATGACATGTTAAAATCGGAGTTTCTACTATGAAAATGAGTAGAATTATTATTAAATTTGCATGAGGTGTTTTCTAATGCAATATTATATTATTATAATTATTATAATAACATAAAATTCATTATTATAATAATATAAAATTTATTATAATAATATAAAATTTTGTAAAAATTACTGTCTTCATCAGCTTGTTTTATCTGGTAAGAAAAAACTACTGTACTATTGTTAATTTTTTCAGTTTTCATGAAACGGCAAGATTCGGGCCATACTGGTTCAATGTTTTTTTTTTAAACATATTTCACTTTTTAGCACTTTAGATGGATGATAAACTAACATGGAGTTTACTACAATAGCGTATAGTAAAATATGGGTATGCATAATAAAACAAACTGGATTAAATAAAGGCAATGCGTTTAATATAATACCAAGAAGAGAATGGTTATAATACAAGAACAAGTAAATTTAAATACTTTTGCAAAAATTTACAACAATACAAAATACATTTTACATTTTTACATTTCAAATAATGACTAATAACTATTTTTGGAAAACAAACAATTACAGAGAAAAATATTAGTATTGACAATTTTTATTAGCACACTTTAGTAAATAAGCCACAAAATGGTAAAAATATAGAAAAAGAGAGATAAATTAAATAATGAAATTAATTGTCATAAAATCTATTATTTACCTTTCAAATATATAAAATCATTATATAACTAATAAATTTCATCAGTACTTTTTAATACGTACACAATAGTAAAAAATAAACAATTTAATCCTTCTGGAAAAATAAGTAATTATTCTTAACACTTTAAATATTGATTGATCAAAAAAATGTTGAACCAACAAGTCAATATACAAAACATCGTTTTATAGGTGCCTATTTTGTCATTAGTACATTTAAATACATATTGTTCTTTGTTTTTTCTACTTTTCGAAAACCACAAACATACAGCCAAGTCGCAAGTTTTAAAATATTTATAATGTTCATCAATAGGACAGTCATTATATGTCCACTCAAATATTTCTGCACCACAGTAAAAACATCTGCAATTATCATTATATGAAGTGTAGTAAAATCCTGCTCTTGCTAACACTTCAGGTTTCAATTTTCGGTTCCAATTTTTAAACGAGGAAAGTCGGTTTTCATAATTTCTATAGAAATTGTTGTAAATTTCAGAATCAAAGCTTTCTAAACACATATTTACTTCAAGTACTAAAGCAGTTAAAGAAACAACTGAAAACTGACTACGACTTCTTCTGATATTTAATATAACCTATAACCTTGAAAATTAAAAGAGGAAGCGAAAATTGAATTTACAAATTTGAAAGGTCTTCATGGATCATTGACCATTCGTAAAAAGGAATATCCTGATGACCCCACGCAAGTGTGTCCAAGCTGTTAGGAATTTTAAATCTTTTATCATCAGAAGTACTTAAGGCCAATTTACTTAGTAATTCGGTGTAAATTGCATGTAAACGAGATTTAAATAAATATATTGTACAGAAGGTTTTTGAGTTATTTTCAACATCTTTGTAATGAACAAAATCTATTTGTTTTTTAATACTACTGGTTTTAATTCCCTTGGCCTTCTTAAGAGTATCACTCTCCGTTTTGACACAATATGCTTTGGCTGAAGTGCAGTAAAAACAATTTATGGGTTCACCAGCCTATTCATCTTTAAACTTCCCTACTACAGATTTGGTTATTGGTATTTCATGAATATTATATGGTTCATAATTTGATGTGTCAAATTGTGTGTTTTCTATATTACGTTTTAAATCTTCGTACACATTTTGCGTTGGTATTTCTAATATGAAATAATCTGTGTCAGTGTACAAAAGTTTAACTTTATCTTCATAAAAAGGCTTCAAAAAGTTATAAAAAAAATCATACATTACAGTTTTTGAAATATCTAAAATTGAAAATTACGTAGGATTTTTGGCTTATTATATTCTACTAAAACTTTTTACATTTGGATAGCAACTAAATTCACAAAAAACACAGTTAAATCTTTAAAATACGGTTTGGCAATTAGATTTTTTGCACCATTTTTTCTGTGATTTTTTGACCACTGTGTAACTAACCTTATGTCAATTCTTTTATCGACATTCTCCATAGTTTTTCCATATATACTGTTATTTGCTAATTTATAATTATTTTTATCAAATCCATTTTTAGACTCATTGCGTAGTTTTGTATTCAAGCCCATATCCGGTTTTAACCATGGTGACTGAGTAAACCCTAAAACTCTATGTAACCTAGTTAATTTCAATCCATGTTCAGTGCACTGTTTTAAAAGTTTATAATGAATTACATATTTTACTTTATCTTTTAAATTTGGTATTAACTTTGTGCAATTAGAATTGGGGGGTTTATAATTTTCAGGACAAAAAGGAAAGTCATTATGAGCATCATGTTAGTCCATGGGATACTCCAAATCAACTTCAAGGACCTAGCCTTTCTCAGAAGAATCGGAAAGGTTTGTAATATCTAAATTGATTTTGAAAGCCATACGAATTTTTTTTGTGGAAGATATTGAGACATTGCGTATCTATAAAGACTGGTAGCATCGAGATACATAATAAAATTAGTAGGTTTTAAAGGATCAAAATCAGAAAGAAATAATAAATTATTGGCAACGGCCTTTCTACATGCGCAAGTACTAACGCCACCTCGCACACTACTTTTAAAAAAATGTAACATATCAGGGCCCGTCAGAAGTTCTAATTGAACACCTGTATAGCGTAAACAGGAATCAAAACTCAAACCGAGAAATGTATAATAATTGCCGGGTATAATTTACAGGTGTTCATACAAGTTTTTCTAAAATTTTGAAAAATATCTGCTAAAAGTAAAACATATGATTTTAAGTAAATATCGGAATAATGTTACAGTTAAATAATTTCCACACTTTTATTGCCCTTTCATATTCTTCTTTGCTAATATGTTCATTCGTCAAGTCATTATAAAATTCCTCTTGTTCAGGTAATGCGGTTTTATTTAATTTTGTAAATACCCCCTTTAGTCGAATATATTTAAATTTTTCAATATCTGTAAAATATTTATGAACTTCTTTACACTGATTATCACTTAGCTTTTCAGATAATTTTGCAAGGGAATAAGATAAAAATTGAAAAGAATTAATAAATCTTAAATTTATATCCTTTCTTTTTTTTTATCCCAATTTTCAGTCATAATAGTTGTCTACTTCTATATGTTTCGGAAAGGAAATATATTTTTCTTTATTTTGTGCTATTACCGACAATTGCTCTTGACTGTGGCATATATTTTTTATATATAAATGGAGATCGTAATTTTTTAAATTATGAAATATAACTGGAATAAAATGTGGTTGCTTATAATTTAAGTAAATGTGGTTGCTTATAATTTAAGTAAATGTGGTTGCTTATAATTTAAGTTGCACAAGGAATTTGCAACTCCTCTATAATTTCCGGTTAAATGGCAATGCTCTGCCACTTGTTTATTATCATTTTCAAATGGTTTGTTGCAAATGTGACACTGGCTTGAATACTGATAGCTCAATTTTTCTAGTTCAGTTAATTTTTGCATTTTTTTTAAGTTTCCTAAATACCTAATATATAAGTCATGAACCTCCCTTTCTAGAAAATGTATAAATACTGAAGCACAATTAGGTCCTCTGTATAATTCTAGCTTGGAAACATTATCATCAAACGAACATTTTAAGTAATATGCAAATGAATAACGGACATGTTCAAATTTTTTTACAGTGTAAGTTTTATCTAAACCTAACTCTACATCATCGGTGCTATCAACAGGTTTAAGTACACATTCAAAATCGGCACATATGACAAAAGGAACTTCCATTTGATTTTGAATATTTTCAAATTTAAGAACACGCCCCGGTACGTTTTTCCCAATTTTGTCTTCTTTGTAATCTTTTGATGGTAAATTTATTCTTACAAAATCGCAGTCAAAAGTATTACGTCTAGTTAAATATTCTTCTGAACTAAAATACTGAAGACATCCATCACATGGATATTTTTTCCATTATGTTTTGAAACTTGACTTGATATTAATCTACTTAAATCAGAAATATAACAGTAGTGAAAATTCCCACCATCATCACTAATTAATAATAAATTAATATGGTTTGATTTTTTAGATAGTGTAGAGGACATATTACTTCATAATTAAACCTAAAGTTTTTTTTCTAATTTTTTCCAAAGAATAAATATTAATAGATATATTGTTCTGTCTTTCAAATATTTCTACGTCCTTTAAAGCTATAGGAACGTCAATACCTGAAGTATCCAAGATTGTTTCGAAGTGCGGATATGATTGGATTTCATATTCCAATCCAGTTGGAGGATACATTGCAGCTATCACACACCACGCCAAACAATAATGGTCCTGATTTCGAAGGTTAATAATAGCTCGCTTAAACTCCATTTCTTCCTGTAGTGGAATGTAGGAAGAAGAACGCAGTGGATTATATTTGTTGAAATTCATTTCTAGATGCAAAAGTTTCAAAAGAACCCATCCTTCAATAAAAAATTGTATTAGAATATATTAGATTTTTTATAATTTTTAATAAAATATAAAATGGTTTTAAAATATTTAAAAAATTACCTGAATCTTTTTCTGCTAAATCATCAGCCTTTCGGTCTATTATTTCACACATTTCGTTGATGTTCGATATAATATCTGAGCTGGTACAAATAACTTTAATAGGAGTATTGAATGACTTGACTGCGTGAACTCCGTTACCAGGATTGAAGTAAATGCCAAATAATTCCATATTTAATTTTAAGCATGTATGTGTTTCAAGAAATTTTTCTATTAGTATTCTAATTTTGTCTGATATATTACTGAAAAACAGTTGACTGTTTACATATAAGGCTTCTGCTAAAATTCTGTATGATATGATTCTTTTATCAAAAGCAGATTAAATAATTTCTACTCCACTTTCTTCGGCACTCAAAGCTATGTTATTCTTAGGTGTATTGATTCGAAGGTAGCTACCCCATAGTGATGTACTAATTGATTTCTTACAATGTTCACAATATTTGTTGCTTTCTAAAATAAGAGCATTCTCTAAATAACTTAAAATTATAATAGAAAAACACCAAGTAAATTCAAAATACGTTTACAGTGCAAAAATAAAAAAGTGTTGCAGTGACATAAAAATAGATTTAATATAGTGAAGTCACTGCTGTCAATATTCCATAGAAAATGTCACGCCTTAAAATGACTCTAAAACTGCGAATCGTAACTTAAATTTACATGTAAAATAGGTGAATTTGCAATCGTAATAGCATACTTATATTTAACAAAATGAATACCAATAAAATTTCGCCACTTTAACTGAAAACACTCTGTATTGAGTAAAGAAAAATTGTTGAATATATAAAATAAAGTAATAGGTATTATGAGTTTTAAAAACAATGTATTGCTTTGCGTTGCCAGGCGTAAAAAAAATGTAGGATATACTATAAAAAATAAACTCTTACCTTCTTTCTTTTTCAGTCTTTGCTCCGATGAATTTTCCAATTTTGGAGAACATAGTTGCAAATTTGTATTTTCATTAGGCGTAAATTCTGTCTGAGAAATATCAATAAACTGGGATCCTTGGAGAAAAATTAGACTTCTCTGCTCGCAAGTGATATCACTATCAGAATCAGATAAAACAGAAGGGGAATTCGGAGGTGAATTATTTTTAAAAATGTCATTGTGTCGACCAACTGAGAAATCCGAACCAGAAGGTGACCTATTATCACAGAAAGTGGGTTCTTTAGAACAATTGTTGGTCAAAGGATCAACAGAAAATTTGGAATTTGAAATATTTTCGGTAACATTTAAATATTGCAAATTGTTAACGCAAGGTATGGAATCAATATTAAAATGAAACTCTTCTGAATTTGAACTGTCGTGATTGTCGGCCGAAAATATACCTAAATAGTCTTTCGATTTTGTCATGTCTTCTAAATTTTGTGAGTGAACCTCTAAAGGTTCGTCTTCAATAAATTGTAATATATCTAAATCAGAATTAGTTTCTAAGAGATCCTCAATCGGTTCCCAGTTGCTTAATCCCTCAGTTACTAATTCTGGTTTAAATACAACGCCTGCTAAATTTGAATTAGAATTTTGAGAAGAGATATTGCATGATTTTTTTTTGAAGATCCTATATCCAAGTAATCTTTAAATTTAGACATTTCTTCTAAAATTTTGTCGGTTGGTTCGTCAATAGGATTAGAATTATTGTCCTCTAAAATATTAATTAACTCTTGGGTCAGGATATTATTAGAATTAGTTGTTTGCAAGTTCTCTTTAACAATATTTTTTTTATTTATAGAATTAAGTTGTAAACGAGTATTATTTTCTACCATACCTTGCACCATGTCCCTGAAAGATCGGCTCCTTTGGCTTAAATTATCGCTTGAATTTAGAATTGCAGGAACATACACATTTTGCGAAATTTGAACTTTTTTACCCTCCATTTTTGTAAATTTCTAAAAATGTAAAAATAATCTTATATGAAACAGAACGAAAGCGACTCAAGTCGCTTTCTAGGCCGGGGGCGCGAAGGGAGACAAGGAGGGGAGGGGCGGGAGTCGATGCCCCTCACGCATACTACTAATATATATATATATATATATATATATATATATATATATATATATATATATATTAATGAATTTATTTTCTTTCTTGGGTATAGGTTTGGTGAAATTAATGGTAAATTTTTTTTTTTTTTTCCTTTTTTTTTCCCTCCACTAGCTCGACGTTTCGCTTCTTGTTTGGAAGCTTTTTCAAGAGCTTTTTATTTTATTTCATATTTCAATAAAAATATCCTTCGATTTTTCTGTTTTGCTTGTTTATCATACGTTGTTGATATTGTTTTCAATATTTCCATTGGTATATTTCCGTAAGAATTCCTAATCTCTTGGAAAAAAGACATTGTTTTTATAGCAGCTTCAACCCTTGCTAATACATATTAATTTTCAACTTTCTTCTTAAACCATATTCCATATTTAATGAATTTGAATGAAAATTAATATGTATTAGCAAGGGTTGAAGCTGCTATAAAAACAATGTCTTTTTTCCAAGAGATTAGGAATTCTTACGGAAATATACCAATGGAAATATTGAAAACAATATCAACAACGTATGATAAACAAGCAAAACAGAAAAATCGAAGGATATTTTTATTGAAATATGAAATAAAATAAAAAGCTCTTGAAAAAGCTTCCAAACAAGAAGCGAAACGTCGAGCTAGTGGAGGGAAAAAAAAGAAAAAAAAAAATTTACCATTAATTTCACCAAACCTATACCCAAGAAAGAAAATAAATTCATTAAATATGGAATATGGTTTAAGAAGAAAGTTGAAAATTAATATGTATTAGCAAGGGTTGAAGCTGCTATAAAAACAATGTCTTTTTTCCAAGAGATTAGGAATTCTTACGGAAATATACCAATGGAAATATTGAAAACAATATCAACAACGTATGATAAACAAGCAAAACAGAAAAATCGAAGGATATTTTTATTGAAATATGAAATAAAATAAAAAGCTCTTGAAAAAGCTTCCAAACAAGAAGCGAAACGTCGAGCTAGTGGAGGGAAAAAAAAAGGAAAAAAAAAAAAAATTTACCATTAATTTCACCAAACCTATACCCAAGAAAGAAAATAAATTCATTATATATATATATATATATATATATATATATATATATATATATTAATGAATTTATTTTCTTTCTTGGGTATAGGTTTGGTGAAATTAATGGTAAATTTTTTTTTTTTTTCCTTTTTTTTTCCCTCCACTAGCTCGACGTTTCGCTTCTTGTTTGGAAGCTTTTTCAAGAGCTTTTTATTTTATTTCATATTTCAATAAAAATATCCTTCGATTTTTCTGTTTTGCTTGTTTATCATACGTTGTTGATATTGTTTTCAATATTTCCATTGGTATATTTCCGTAAGAATTCCTGATCTCTTGGAAAAAAGACATTGTTTGTATATCAGCTTCAACCCTTGCTAATACATATTAATTTTCATTCAAATTCATTAAATATGGAATATGGTTTAAGAAGAAAGTTGAAAATTAATATGTATTAGCAAGGGTTGAAGCTGCTATAAAAACAATGTCTTTTTTCCAAGAGATTAGGAATTCTTACGGAAATATACCAATGGAAATATTGAAAACAATATCAACAACGTATGATAAACAAGCAAAACAGAAAAATCGAAGGATATTTTTATTGAAATATGAAATAAAATAAAAAGCTCTTGAAAAAGCTTCCAAACAAGAAGCGAAACGTCGAGCTAGTGGAGGGAAAAAGAAAAGGAAAAAAAAAAAAAAAATTTACCATTAATTTCACCAAACCTATACCCAAGAAAGAAAATAAATTCATTAAATATGGAATATGGTTTAAGAAGAAAGTTGAAAATTAATATATATATATATATATATATAAAAAAAGTGCAGTCTATACGTAGTTATAGAAAATACATACAAATTTTCGTTGCCACAAATTAATATGATTAGCAGAAGTAAAGTTCATTATCTTAAAAACTACGAAAAATATGAAACATGATACTAGAAAAATATATTTTTCTAATTTCTACTCGTCCCCCACCACACACCTCAGTTACGACATAAGAAATGTTTTATGTCCAGAATAAACTTATCTAATAATATTGACATTCATTAAGATTTGTAAGTAACTAGCGAAATAACCTGACCAAGAAAATTTCAATATATATATATATATATATATATATATATATATATATATATATATATATATATATTTAATATATATATATTTAAGCATTTAAGTTTGTGCGAAAAGTCTCTGGCAGAAAATAATTTTAGGTGGGGTCATTACTCCATTTTTACTATTTTTAATATATTTTCTATGGAATAATCCCCCTATCACACTAGACACTTCTTTAGAAAGTCATCTATGTTGGCCACAATCTCCCCGAAGTAATCGGTGTACTTAAAATTACAGTAACTAATATTATGGATAAACGATATCTTGACATGCACAGAAAATCAGCAATCCTAATGGTTAAAAATTAAAATAGTAAAATTACACTTTGTGTCCCTGAAAACCATGAAAACTATATGAAAATTGATATTTTTAGATTACCCCCTCCGCATAAACTTTTTGTTCCAAGAATAAAGTTATTTGCTATGTCAAAAACATTTAAACTTATGACACCAGAAAAAAGTTACCGCAGGAAGGGATTCAAAACGGTGCTATGCCGAATTTTTTTTTTCAGTGCTTACTATATGACCACCCCGGTACTCTCCTGAATACTTCCTGAAAAATTTATTCAAATCAGTCAATGTATCACCAAGTGTAACCGAGGTTCATAGATAAATATTCGGTAAATTTCGGAACTTTCCTCGTTATGATTTATTGTTCGGAATTTGAGCAAAATTGGATAATTAGTTTTTTTAGTAATAATGTTATTAACATTGTTCAGCCATATTGGATTTTTACCAAAATGTTACCAGCTCATCCCCATATGATTTCTAATTTTTGATCAAAATTTGAAGTCAATCGTAAGTAGTCTTTAAGATATGCCACGACCTGACAGCTATACAGACAGACCGACAGACGAGCCGACGGAATTAATAAAACACATTTTTGGCATATAGAGACACTAAATCGTGAAAATATGTAAAACTTGAGAGGGTGTTTTTTCACGATTATGAGCATTTTATTCGGTCTTCATGAATTAGTACCACAATTTCACTAGATGATCCCTATGCCAAAATTTGAAACCAATCCATTTCAATTTTGAATATTTCATTAGTCCGTCATTTTGTTCTGCCATCTTGGATTCGTTCCAAAATTTGATGATTGATTTGATTCCAACATACTACTTTAATGTTGGTGCAAAACTTGAGATAAATTGGATAAGTAGTTTTTTAATATTAATTTTATTAACATTTCACTAGGGTGCCATTTTGTTTCGCCATATTGGATTTTTACCAAAATATTACTAGATCGTCCCCAGATGACCTTTAATTTTGGATCAAAATTTAAACTCAATCGGATAAGTAGTCTTTAAACTATGCCGCGAACTGACAGACAAACAGACACTCCGACAGATGGACCGACGAAATTGATAAAATATATTTTTAGCATCTAGGGACACTAAAACGTGAAGATATGTAAAACTTGAAATGGTGAACTTTTCACGATAACAAACATTTTATTTGGCCACCATTTTGTTTGGCCATCTTCAATTAGTACTACAATTTCACTAGTTGGTCCCTACACCACAATTATTTATTCAGCTGCCATTTTGTTCCGCCATCTTGGAATCGTCCAAAATGTTACCAGTTGATTCTAACATAATATTTGATGTTTGTGCAAAATTTAAGGTAAATTGGATAAGTGATTTTTTAATATTTTTTTTTACATTTCACTAGAACGCCATTTTGTCTGGCCATATTGGATTACCAAAAATTACCAGCTCTCACCATGTCAATCGCGTAAGTAGTTTTTTAGCTATGCCGCGGACAGACGGACAGACGGACCGACGGAATGTTATGGTATCTAGGGACCCTGAAACGTGAAGATCTGAAAAAATCCCGGAAGATGATTATTTCACGATTACAATACTTCCTTTTAAGACGTAGTGTAAATATATTTTTTTATGATAACATTCCACCTATTTTACATTTTGCAATATTTTTATATTTCTCCGCATTTTTATTTTTAGTTAACAGAAATTTAAGTTTAAGTCACTTGTACATTACTTTTAAATATATTTATATATTTTTGGTCACAGTTTTTTCAGTGTATCATAATAACTCAATTCGAGACGTTTCCTTCACGTCAGAACTTGAAAAATTATGCTGTCTACAGACAACTTAAAATACATTTCGGTTAAAAACCGGCTCAACAGGGTTCACGCGCTGCAGAAATACAAAGACCCGAGTGCGATTTAACATTTCAAATTTTGCAGTTATGTAGGATCAGTGTAGGGCGGTAAACAGCCATTTTGTGAAAAAAAATTTATTTGGGTCGGTATCCGAGTCAAAAAATGATCGAAAATGGACAACTTTGCCACTAATTTTCTCATTCTAAATTCGCATTTAGCACCCAACTATACATATTTCCCTATTAAAATCACATTGAAGCTAATACATATCTCTTATAGTTTAAAGACAATATTGCAGCGGCGCAAGGCTTGCAACTGATCCGCAATACTGCGTGCAGCTCTCCCTTATGGAAGGAATATTTCTTGAACCACAAAGTAGAAAAATTCTAAGGGATGAAGCTTGATCAAAAATTAAATGATGTGGAATTAGGTGCGTTGAGGTCTTTTAAAAGAATTGTTTCGGAATTTTTAGGAAACAAAAAAGTAGAAAACTACAAAACTTGTTGAAGATATAATTGAAAACTACTGCAAAATGGACTATCGCATGTGTTTTAAAATACACTTCTTCCTTCTGAAAATTTGGGTGAGGTTAGTGACGAGCAAGGAGAAAGGTTCAACTAAGGTATACTAACAATGGATCAACGCTACCAAGGCAGATGGGATCCAGCAATCATGGGGGATTATTGTTGGTTTCTTATAAGAGAAGGCGATCAGGAATATAAACGAAAGTCAGCATTTGCAAAAATGTTATCTATAAGACTTACTATAAATGTATTTTCATGTGTAATTTTGCAAATAAAACCTGTTATCCTTTTTTTTTTCTTAATTTGAACTTATATATAAAAAATTTGAAATAAAATAAACCTTTGCATTCCTTTTCAAAATCTATATGTGGTGGGCAATTTTGGTGGTTGAATTCGTAATCAGAGTGCTTAAAACTTCCCCGTACAGTCATTATAACATCAGACGCATTGTTGACTGGTGCTTGTTAATTAGACTAACAACTCTTCTTTGATTTAAAACTGTTTTTTGGGTTTTTTACCAATTATAACTATTATTATTATTAACTCTACTTTGGACGAAATTACGAATTTTGAGTTGATGAGACGTATGAAAGTTAACAAATCAGTAAAGTATCTTCGGGCATGGAAAAAATAAAGTTTTTTAGCAGCTGCTGCGGCAATACGGCTGCAAGCCTTAGCTCAATAAAACAGTTTTATTACTTATAATGTCAAATTAACTGAATAATAATCACATCTATCCAAAAGCATGTCGGATAATGTTGTTTTATCGTCGCAAATTTAATTTAAGCTTTGCGTCTTAATTTGAAATTATTTCATAATATAATGTATATTTACTTGAAACTTTTTTTGCGGGTTTTTCGGCGTTTTGTTGGATGATTGTTTTGCAACACAGATATTTACTTCAAATGCCAAAATTATCATCAGTTATGTATGACAATTATACTTCTTTTTTAACGTTTCTTTTTTGGTGCTTAGCTTTTACTTTAAATAATAACGAAACATCAAACATCAATTTTTTGTTGAAGGCTTTGGACATAACTTCGAATTTCGGGAAAATATTCTCGATTTATAACAGTGCCATAAAATTACAGCTTGTGACGTCACGCACGTTGTCGGATATTTGTGGCGCAAAAATACTTATTGAAATATTGAACTACTTTTAGTTACAACATAAAGAAACTATATCACTTTATAACCGAATTGTAGGCAATATAGTTAATTATACAAAAGGATACTTCAAATATATACCAGGCATTTAATACAAATTTTAGAATACTCCTATATAAAAAGTTATTCTTTATAAAAAAATTGCTAAAAATAAACTAACATGTAACAATATCTATGAATACTGTATATTTTGCGATCATAAAATATTTCACTTTGTGAGTATGATATTCAAGGTGTGTAAGAATTAGAAATTTTATACCGCGTTACTTAAATATGTGAACAAACTTCAAACTATAAATATCTGCTTTATATAAACTTTGGTCCTCAAGGGCTTCATTTTCAAGATACAAGTTGTTACTATTTTTTTAAAACTCTAAATATCAATTAGAAAAAAATGTGTTTTGACAAATATATTATTTCCCTATAAACGTTCCCCATATAGTGTTGTTAACTTAGAGGAATTTTTAAGACAAAATCTATTTAAAACTACGGCATCCACGGTACACAAGACATGATTTCCAGGCTCACACAGAACAGCTCAGCATCGTGTGAAACAATGTCAATGGTTTCCTCAAGTTGAGGTTTATATGCAATTAATATAATAAAATGATCGTGTCTTGCCAATTTTTTAAATATTAATAATTTAATTATTCAAATTTAGCGTTTTCCACCCATAAAAAAATGTTTTACCCCCTTAGATTAACCCCGTAGCAAGAAAAAAAATACTGCTTATGTATAAAAAAAAAGAAAATAGATTTACATTGTATAGAGGAAAAACCGATAGTAGGTATGGCCTGACTTCAGACGGTTCTTCTCTCGGGAACCCTTTTTTCTGGGAATCCTAAAAGTTCTTGGAACTTCCCTTATCCCTCGAGAAACCCCCAAATTCCTGGAAATCTCAATGTCACTAAGGAACCCCGTATATATCTATATACAGGGTGTCCCGAATTTAAACACTCAATTTCCGAATACCCTGTATATCTATATACAGGAAATCCTCTTGATTTGATTACATTTTCTTTTAGACTTTTTGTTGTCTCTTGTACTCTACAAATGAATTATTACTATTGTCGAGTTTTTGTCTTTTATATCCGTATGGAACAGAATTTCTGTTTTAAAGAATTATGTTTATATTCAACAGATCTCTGGCAACTATAGTACGCCGCACACATCTGAAGCACCGACGAAAGGGGGAGGTTTGACAAAAGCTGGCCGTTTCTATGGCTATGTAGGGTTTAGCCTTCGAATATTCAATGACTAGAATTAACAATAAATACATTTGTGTGTGTCCATAATAGTCAAAGTAAACATGAGGGGTGAAGGGAAACTTCCCCACTGGTTTGCCAGATTGTACGATAAATATAGGGTTCAAACATACTTAATTTGTTTTAAACCAAATTCTGCTTTAAATTTTGGCATGCTAAAAATAAACATTACATATGTTCATTTTTAAAAATTGAATATATTTTGTCCGCAAACAATACAAAAAGTCTTTTGTTATAATCTAATATAATTTTGCCTTCCATGAGCAAAATTATTGTTCTTGAGTGACGCTGTGTTTCAAAGGATTCATATTTATTATTGTTGTGTTTTAGTGTGTAAAAACTTGAGTGATTTCTTTCTAAACATTAACATGCCCAAAAAGTATATATAACGTGTGTGGGATTTATTCTTCTAGAAGTGAAAAATCGAGGTCGTTTCACCGAAAGTATAAAATATAACCTAGATTGTGACAGAACATTGGCGTACAAGTGTTAGTATATGGTTAGTGGTATCCAAATAAATAAAACAATTCATTTCTTTCTCAAATACCTATTCTGATTGTAATTCAGATGCATATTATAGATTTATTTATCAACATGCCATATAAATATACACATATCAATTGATTTCCTTAAATTCACCATACGAAAAATTTGGTTTAGGATTCGGTTTATATTTAATTAGTTATGCATTCTACAAGATTCAGTTTATTCATCAGATATGCTGTAGCGGTAAGATTTTTCATGACTAGGATGTAATTTTTGGCTTTTGAAAATGTTTTAACGTGTTTGGAAAGAAAAAGTCATATAAACATTTGTTCTAAAAGATTTAATTTTTTATACAAAGTGTAACACGTTAAATAGATTTTGATCAGTTGCATTATTTTGATAACGAACAGTGTGTGGGAGATATCGATTATTTTATTTGTATAGTCTTTTATTTAAAGTAATGATGATTTACCATGAACAAACTTTTTTATTTCATATTCTAGCCTAAGATTTTGAAATAATATATTCGATATGCAGTCATGGTTATGTAAACAGCACTCCTTCGTTTTTGTATTACTCAAGTCTTAAAATAAAAATATGCAAGTCGGTTTGCTTGGAAGTGATTTTTTGCAATCATACTTTATTAAATTATTATTATATTTATAGAATATTTATGTACTTTTAGGAGGAAACTTTTAGAGAAGCCTGAATCCCCAATGGTCGGAACACATACTGCTGATTCAGATACTCTAAGCTGCAGCGCTTTTAGAACATTAACTGCACTATCTGAGACTCAAACTACCAATGAAGGGAGTGAATTAATTTACCCGTCAACCAGTATTCACTATGAAACGTATGTATTTTAGAGTGATATTTTGAATACGTTCAGGGCGAAAATAATACTGAGAATCGTTTAAGATTAATAATATTTAACGATAGACATGTTGTATATCCATCCTCTTACCAAAATAACGTAAATACTAAATATTATAAATAATTAGTTTTGTTTAAGTGAATAAATTAAAATAAAATTTTTTCATTATTTTTTCGTCTATTTAGAGTATGGTCGTGCTTTTACTTCTGTTCGTCTCTCAAGAAAATATCTTAGAAACCATTTGACAAAAAAATTTGGCATAGTTTTTCTGGCCCTCATATTTTACAGTATTTGCTCAAACATGTGTGTCCAATAAGGAAAAACAAGCAAATATTAGTAGTTAAAATTTGTTAGATGCCTATTTTCAAAAGTCTTTATTTCAAGATACAAGAACTATGACTTAATTATAGTTAATGATATAATAAACTGTCATTTCAGAATTTTAGAGTTATAATAACGTGTCATATGTATTATTAAATAGTTATATAAAATAAAGGGGTCGTTTACAGAAAATCATCCTTGTAGCCAAATTCATATCGGGTTTTAAAATCAAAAATTTAAAGTAAATAAAACTGATTTGTGGCATTGGTTAAGTATTTTGAGATTTTATCCACCGATTTTTCATCATCATCAACAGGAATTGATATTGAATAAATGCCATTAAGGCAGAAGATTTTATTTATGCCTACATTTATATTATAATTAATAATACTTTTTAATAATAACAATAGTTGTTCAGAAATAAGTATAATAAGTACATAACCATTCTTTATTAAATCATTATATTGAATATTTACGTACTTTAGGAGGAAACTTTTAGTATCTACAACTTTTTCTTTTGTTTATGGAAGTTACCTCTTCATTTCCGCAACCTTAAAATGCACAAATTGTCCCTAAGAGCTTTTTGAGTTTTTAAATATATTAAAATTTATGGTGGATTTATGAGATATTTTATAGAAAGTGATAAGCGCAAATTAAAGAAAGCATAAATATACTTAAGAGTTGTTTGATGAATGCCTTAAGAAAGGGTTCTTAAGAACATTTCACTTTTTGACTTATTTAAAAAATGTACTTAAAGATCTCTTAAGATAAAGTCTTTTTTAGCTAGACGTAAAACCTCTTGAAGAATCTTTAAACTTAAGAAGGTTTGTGAAAAGCATTTCTCAGTATACTAAAGACCATCATAAAGATTAAATTGTTTCTTGGGCAATATGGTTATGAAGTCTATTATTCTTGTATTATTTGGCATAATGTAAAACTTTGCCTATTTAAAATTGGAATAAATAACCCGTATCTATGCCACTGATGGTATGTATGAATTCAACCTTACATCGACTCGCAACCAATCAAAATTTGGGGAATATTGTAAACACACTGCAGTGACACACTATCGGCGTTGCCGTTTGTAGTAAAACCTATAAAATTTATGGATATCTGACATGACACAGATTTCTATGTTTTACATAAATAGCTTTTTCCAGGCCGATAATTAACCGCGTTACAAAGCATTACCTTATGAGTTTGTTTCAAATTAGGAAAACATATAAGTAGTATGACCCAGCACCCAACTAGACGAAATACTAAAAATGTCAGTAGAGCTATCCCGCAACAAGAGATGATTGCTTCAAATTAAACAAAAAGTATATTGGACACACACAATGTGCCTATAGTATAGGTTAATGCTAATGCGTAATGTCGTTTAATATTCGAAGGTTTTAGCATTCTTTTCATAGCCTGAGATTCGCACGACAAACTTTACTTGTTTTTCAGTCCTTCTAATATTGGTGGTGCGAGCTAATATGATAGGCTCGGATTCGTTTAAGCCACCTCCTTTTTAATACTCATAAAGTTGACTAGCTGCGAAGCGTTATAATTCAAATAGATCCCCTTCACTTTGCATACAATCTTTTCATTTAGCTATTATTTATCTCTACACCTTGTATTCAACGGACCCAAAACATAACTGTGAGGTCACCTGGGAGCTATTGAAAAATATTTTAAAGGGTGGAGTAAAAAAGCGTATAGGTGGTGTTATTATTACAGAGATAATTAATATTCGGAAACAGCAAAGATATAAACGTCATTGTTTTAACGTATAGATGTTCTTTGGTCTGACAGTATCAACCAGGAAGCTGCTTTCGTTGCCGTCTCTTTTTGAATTGTTATCATAAAAATCGCTGTTTTACTTCGATTTGAATATAACGACCAACTCCAAATCATTTCCGTATTATATAATTTATTTGTGACAAACGTCAATGAATAAGTTTACTTTCTTTGAGCAACAGCATCAATTGCAGTCTTAGATTTACTACGGAACAAAGAACGGTTAGTCACTAAATATATCCAAAAATGAAATTTACCAGCGTACTTTTTATATTTGTCAAGAGCAGCGTAAATTAAAAAAATAATTTTCAACTAAAAAAAAAGAATAGTTAAGGCTCGTATTTTATTTTGAACTGATCCTGTTATTTCCATAAAATTACGCTTTAACTATAAGTGGCCTATTATTTTTGCAAAACCAAAATAAGATAAACAGAGGTATTTACGTAATCGAAGCTTAGGAAAGTGCCTGCTGTAGTTTTTTTATTCAGGAAAAAAAAAGTTTGAAGGTTCTTGTTTAATTTGATTATATTTTTAGATCTAGAATTTGAAAACATGCTTCAAGTTTAGGTGTATAAAATAACTTAGTATACATAGTTGTAGGTTTAGATTTTCACTTTAAAGCAATTCGTTTTGTTCAAGATAGCATTGAAGTGTTAAATTCAAAGATCTGTAGTTATGGTATTGTTAAGACAACATATGTTTAACATAGGGAGTGTAATATATTAAATGCTAATTTCATTATTATACTGCAATTCGTTTTGTTCAAGATAGCATTGAAGTGTTAAATTCAAAGATCTGTAGCTATGGTATTGTTAAGACAACATATGTTTAACATAGGGAGTGTAATATATTAAATGCTAATTTCATTATTATACTGTTCGGATAAGTAGTAAAGTATATACAAGTGGGAGCGGCTCAAAAAATGTTGCTTTGGCACGATGATGTGAAAATTTGAAACGTTGATGTCCATGAATGGGGGAATGTATATCCCCTGTACATAAATATATAATAGTTTAATTGGTTGCCGCAACTGTTTGGACCAAAAAAAAATTTTTTTTTGGCGCCTCCGGCGCCATTTTTTTGTCTCCGTGATGTCAGGCCGCGATCTCGTGTTCGACTTCTCACGTTACTTTTTACGCATCCCGCATACTATTTGATTATTCACTTTAAATTCATATTATCAGTATTTTTTCGCGTTCGTACCAAAACAATTTAAATAGCAAAAACTAAATTTCTTCATTTTCATTTATACACATCCCGTATAATATACTCCAATCTTACCAATACGTAAATTAAAACTATATCTAGGTTATGCCACATGCCAAGTTACAATGATTTTTGACGCACCCTGTATTTTCAATCATTTTTTTGCGCTTGCAACCTATGATTTTTTTGTTCGTCTTTTGCACATACTTTTTATTCTTCCCGGACAATATGTGTAATTATTCAATCGTTTTTTCTTTTCATTATTATATTTTTTCACACCCTGTATAATACATCTAAATTAAATTTTTACATGTCACTTAAAAAAAATGTTCACCTTCAAAGATTGCCTGCAACGCATTTTTTTTACATATTATAAAGTCTGCGATATTTTATTTACCTATTTACATTAATTTTCATACACCCTGTACATTATTTAAAAATTTTAAAAACAAGTATTACCCAAACGTAAGATGGCGCCGCAGGCAGCATTAATCTCTGACGTTTTATCCACATTTTTTAATTAATTTTTACACACCCGATATAATAATAAAGATAAACATTATCCATTATAGATTACATGTTAAAAAAAATTCAAATATACAATTTTTTCCTCCCCCTAAAATAAATCTGAGATGTTTTATTCACATTTTTACATTAAATTTCATAAACCCCGTATAATGTAATATTACTTTCTTTCTATCGGCTGTAAAACTTAAAATTTAATCTTAAAAAATAACTTTCCTCCATAAGCACATTTTTCATTGGCAAACCTGGTGCTAACCCGGTGCAAATTCACCTAAAGGTAAAGGTCATTCATTCATTTAAATGGCAATGCTAAATTCATACGGGGACGTTTTTTCAGTCATTTCATGAATAATTGTCTAGCAACCCCAAATGTACTCCTAAGGGGATTTTTCGACATGCCGATTCCAAATTTGGCAATGCCGAGAACGTATAATTAACAGGTTTCGAGATATCGACTATCATCAGGAAATTTCCACCTATACAACGCACAGTAGGAACGCGGTAAAATCGGCGCGCGACACATTTAGGGGTTCCTACGAACGCCCAAATTAATTTCCCATCATAAAATGTTAAAAAAAAAAGTGATTTTTTTGCCCGAAAATAATCGAAAATTTTTGAAAAATCGTTTTTTCGCAGATATTTCGAAAACGGCGCGAGTTACGAAAAAAACCAAATTACGTAAAATGTAGGGAACGGAGCGACGCGTGCGCCAATACATCGCGATCGAGGATAAGGTGGGCCGTTCGCCAGTTATAGGCCAAAAACTAAATTTCGGTTTTCGGCCCGTATCTGCCAAACGAAGAGCGTCAGACTCGATTCGTTAGATTTTTCGAAAAGTACTAATCTGGACGCGAAAAAAAACCCAGTTAAATTTTTTCATAAAACCCATGGGAAGCAGGATAAACGTCGGTGAAGGTTTTTCGTTTCGAATCGTCGAGCTTTTCGGCCGTTTCGGACCTAATCCGTGATCAACCCCAAACTTACGTCTAGGGGGGTTTTTCGACGCGCAAAATTCATTTTTCATAGTTTCGAAAGCGTGGGAATAGCAGTTTTCGAGATTTGAACCATCTTCAGATCCGAGAATTTTTACAATTTTTTTTAAATTTCTTCAATCACGCGATGGGGTAAATTGGAAAAAATAGAAAACTTTTTATTCTTGCATTTTTACCCGTCTCTGTCCAAATAACGAAAATTAATATGCGACGTTGCCAAACGTACTTCGAGCAAAAAGTTTATTGCTTTTTTTAAATTAGCAAAAAGATACTAATTTCAAATTAGAGGGTTTCGAAAATATAAAAACCACAGATTTCGAGATATCGACCATCTTCAGATCCGCAAAATTTTTACATTTTTTAGAAAAATTTTTCGATCACGCCAACCCTAAAGGGCTAAAATAAAAAACTTTTTACTCTTGCATTTTTCGTCGTATCTGTTCAAATAACGAAAAAAAAAAATGGCGGACGGGAAGAGAAAATCTGAAAATTTCCTGGAAATTTTTTCGACTGCGCCAACTAATAAATGGGCGGCAAAAATAAAAAACTTTTTGCTCTCGCACTTTTCGCCGTATCTTTTCGAATAACTATCGTTAAGGTTAAGGACCTCCCAAATGCATTACCTCCTACGGCAGGAACGACCAAAATATTTTTTTATATTTTTTTCGACCACGCCCTCGAATAAAAGAGCGAAAACAAACATTTTTTTACTCTCGCACTTTTCGCCGTATCTTTTCGAATAACGAAGATATCGCACGGAAACGGAACTGTAACTATTGCCGCTTACGGGAGGGACGACCTAAAATTTTCGACCACGCCCTGGAGCAAATGAGCCGAAACCGAGCGTTTTTTCCTCTCGCCCTTTTTCCCGTATCTCTTCGAATAACGGAGATACCGACATGTCAAAACGTAACAGAGTTCAAATCTTGATCGCGCCTACCGCCCGAACGGTTCAGGCTAGGCGAAAAATCTTATTTTTGCCGGAAACCTAGCCTCCTTGCGCTTTCCATCCGGGCGTGAAAAAAAATTTAAAAAATTTAAAAAATTTTTTCAATTTCCAAAGTAGCACTTAAAATTTTCGAAAATTTTTTTTTTCATCATATTCGCGCTCGTGGGAAGAAATAGGTCGAAAATGACCCCTGGATCGTTCGATTCAGCGACCGGTACGGCCCACGCGATAAAACGACCTCTAAACCCGCGAGCATCGACGGACTATTTTTTTTCCAATTGGGCCCGTCCTAGTCGACCGTTCGAAAGTGCGATCGAAAAACCTCGATTTTTTTTAATTTTTAGCTACCCGACGGCGGCCATTTTGAAAAAAAAATGTTCACCGTTCGACTCCCCGACCCCGAAAACCTAAGAGGAGAGTGGCCGCGGGTCGCTCTCGGCTACCGGGAAGCGGTAATCGGGAAAAGAAAAAAAAATTTCATTTTACGGTGCGTACCGGCTAGACGGAGCGCCCGAAAAATTTTTCCGCAAAACCCAAGTTTACGAGAGGGTCCCAGGGGGCATTTTGAAAATTTTCGAAAAATCCGAAAAAAAAATTTTTTGAAAAGTAGGGTTAAAAATTATCGAAAAATTTTTTTTCGTCATTTTCGTAATCTACGGAAAAAATTAGCTGAAAACGACACCCATATTACGAGGTCCGGCTACATATATATTTTTTCGACTTCCGATTTGACCCCGGGTGATTTTTCGAGCAGCATATTTTTTTTCGGTTTTAGCTCGACCCAGCTGACCTCACCGAGGATAAATCGAAAGGATCGAATTTTTTTTCAAATTTTAGCTACCCGACGGCGGCCATTTTGGAAAAAAAATTGTTTCACCGATCGACTCCCCGACCCCGAAAACCCAAGTGGAGAATCGCCGCGGGTCGCTCTCGGCCACCCGGAAGCCGCAATCGGGAAAAGAAAAAAAAATTTAGATTTGAACGACCTACAGCCCAAACCCGGCCTCCGTAAATTTTTTTCCGCGTTTTATGTTAAATCTAATTTTTCTGCGGAGGACACCTGAAACATTAAATTTTTTTACAAAATTTCGAAAAAAAAAATTTTTTTTTCAAAAAGTAGGGTTAAAAATTTTCGAAAATTTTTTTTTTCGTCGTTTTCGTAATCTACGTGAAAAATAAGCTGAAAACGACCCCCCGCCGCCGGGCTAGCTGTTTTTTCGATTTTTCGGACGTCCGAAACGTCGAAATCGGGCGGGCCGCGTATCGTTTTTTTCCGAGCCGCCCGCCGACCCGTCCCCGGCCCCGAATCGTTTCCCGGCTCGAAAATCGCTTTTTCGCCATTTTCGCCAAATTCAAGATGTCGGTCCGAAAATCCGACGTCGAAAATCGCTGTCAAAAAAACTTTTTTCGAAAGCTTTCCGTTCGACCCCCCATCCGTCGGTGAAAATTTCTTAGTTTTCCAGACAGATAGAGCCCCACCTGTCAACTTTTGACAGTTCGACTGTCAAATTTTTTTTCTTAAAATTTTCTTCAGAACTATACCTACAGACTTTGACCATCGATCGCCGCGTCATACCGTAAAAAACGGGCGTCCTTTTGACAGGTGTTAAAGCACCCTCCCGTCCCGATGCCGCCCTCGGATCGTTCCCACCCCGTCTCCTTGTCAAAAATACGGAACACCTGTCAAATTTTTGACAGATGAGCTGTCAATTTTTTTTTCGCCAAAATCTGCCCCCCGACGCTCCCTATCCGACCCCCATAAACTTTTTTTTATTTGGAACCCCGGAACACATCGATAACGTTACGTTTTCGCGAGTATTTAAAATGGACGCCAAAAAAAAATGGCGGCTTTTGGGTCGGATTTTTCCGCATTTTCGTAATCCCCCAAAGGTCCCTCGTAACATAAAACTGAGGTAATACTTCGAAAAACGGCGGAGCACGTCAAATTTATTGCTGAGGCACCCCCCTCAAAAGAAAAAAAAATCAAAAAACGGGTTTCACTATTTGATGACATTTTTTGACTCTTTGGCAGTATAAATTGTAGTATTTTAATTTTAAAATTCTACAATTTATTCATATTCCAGCTTCTCTATTGAGAAATTATAATATACTGATTTTAATTTGCACTCGATTTCAACTTTATTACACATCTGTCGCAACCTTGGGGCAGACGAGACGAAACATCGAGACCGAAAGTCTTAAGGCATGTTAATGTCCTGAGATTTTTCATTTTTTTGCCTGGTGCGGCATGTTTGTATTTTAAATTAGTTTATATGGATTAAGTCCTCTTTGTTTCCCTTACCTTTTTGGTAAAATGAGGGCCATTTTTTTTTTGGAGAATTTCCTGATTCCCTTAAGCTAAGGGTCCTCCCTACGGCTGCACAGACGAAGCCCCTTTTCATTATTCTTTAGATTTTTTAATTTGAAGAGAAAAATCTAACATAACCTGTATTTTTGGAAATTTTATACTCAATCCATATGGTCTGATTGAACACATACCAGTGCCTAGCTATCCTAGCTAACCCTAAACAGTTCCATTGCAGCTTTTGGATTAAAAGCCAGTTCTTTCCATGTTTTATATATATAGTGTACATATATCTATTAATTTTTCTTGTCATATAACCTTATGAAACATAAGCCCTTTAGGCAAATTTAATGGTATAAATTTTCTTTTTTTGTATTCAAAACCCCTTATGAAACTTAAGTCCTTCACGCAAATTTAATGGTATAAATTTCCTTTTTTTTTTGTATTTAAAACCCCATAAGTATTATTTTAATTAATTAATTCATGTAGCTCCATATACTTGATTAGCAATATAAAACCTAATCTGATTATCACGGTTTCGAGCAGTACAGACTAATAGGTTTGAAAATATATATTTTGTACATATGCATATATACCCAGATTCTTTGATCAAGGAATTAAAATTTGAAAGATTTAGTTATTCGGGTCTTCTCTTTTAAGAAAGTTTTAATGCGTAAAGTTTCATTTATCAGGTTATAAAATGTAATTTTTAATCAAATTGTTATTTGAGACTTATCGCCAGGATTGATTTCAAATCTCATATTGATGGCATTATAATTTGTTTGAAATCATAAAAGGTAAAGTAAACAGATTGAAACTTATTTAAAGTGTTTCATTTTTATCAGTTATTTCCGGAGCAGAATTTCTCAGTTAAACGGCTCTGTAGACACTGATAATTTAACTGAGTGGCGCCCAAAATAGAGTGTACGTATTCCTTACTCACTTCCCACTAGTGCCATCTGACCAAATGAATTTCTAATAGCAACAAAATCCTTTCAGGTTTATATTATATTTGACTGATATTTTTTCTTACCTGATTTTTTATTACTTCTGTTTCTGAAATCTCTGTCATATATGTTTTTATAAATTCATTGCTTACCTACTGCATTTTATCTTCTCATACTGGTAAAATTTGTAGAGGTATGATAAAATAATTTTGTGTACCTATTAGTTGTCATATGAGTAAAGTAATTTAACAGGGTTAGTTATATTTTTTAATTGTAACACTAACAAAAAAGTATGTTCGATTGCTTTTGTTAGTAAAATATTATCCTTGTAAGAAATATTTGGAAACCGTATTCACTTATCTGGTTAAAATTGTACTTTTCAGTTAACAAAGTCAAAACATTTTGCTTTGGCCTATTGCATTTAATATTGAGTGCTATACCTTGTAAATGTAAATTTCTGATTCTGAGAAATCATATTTTAATTTTTATATTTTATTTTATGAAAACAGATCTTAATATAAGATCTACTCTCATCTACTATCTTACTATTTTGGATACATTTCTTTTAAATTTTTATTTTTTTACACATTAATCTCTTAACAGTAACAAAATGTCTTCTTTTTGTGACAAATTTCAAGTTAATCATCTGAACTATGAATTAAATATTCGTTCTGTCTATACAGAAAAATTTTGACTATTTATTTATCAACTGTACGTTACAGATAGAAATTTCCAAATATTACACAAACAAATTACAATTTTACAAACTAAACAATTTAAAATACAATGTGTTTTATTTGATTTACCAAGATATTAAAAATGTCAATATCTGTAAAGTTTTCATTACATATATAGCACATTCTATCGACAACAGCCTTTTGCCCGTAATTGGTTCTGTGTATTGAAGAAGTGAATGAGTCGCTGGCGAGTATTTCTGTTAGGTACACGAAAATTTATTGCTTTTAAGAGCTCTTCACAGTTCTTCAAAAATAAAAAGCTGTTTTTACGGCGACTTTCTGGGTTAGAGTATCCAACTAATAATAATAGGCTTAAAAAAAAAAACTTAAACTAGACTTTTAGAAAATAAACTTAAAAAGCAGGTAGTCAGATCTGTATGGAATCTTATATACATAAATTCGATAATGATAAACTAGAAATTACTAAAAGTATTCTCTATAGAAAATTTAATTTCTGACTTCGAAGGAACATAGAGATTGGCTCATTTATTCATTCATTCTAATGAATCTTATGCCACTTGTCTTAAATTAGAGTCTGATTTAGATGATAAAATTGTTGAGGATCCTAACATTTTAAATATTAATTTAAACTCTGGCCATCTGACATCACCTCCTATAGTAAAAGTAAATCCTGTTCTTAAATGCTCGACTAGTAAACAACCCGTATCAACTTGGGGAATTAAGTTTAACGGTGACCCTAAAAATGGTTTTTATTTTCTTGAAAGAGTTTCTGTCCTTGCTCAGGCTCGTAACATTTATTTCTGCAGTTGAATTTTTTTTTATTGGTGATGCATTTGTAGGGTACCGTAGCATTAAGTCTATAGTTTCTGATTGGCCTTCTTTAGTATCTAAACTTAAAAAAGATTTTTTTACAACCTTATGCAGATGATGATATCTGGGAACAAATAAGACAGAGGAGACAGAAAAGAAATGAGTCTGTTACTATATAGCGCATTTAGAGAACCTATTCTCAAAATATGCCCGTAAGAATTTACTTCCTGAAAATATTAGTTAGTTAGCTCTGTAGAATATAGAAACCTTAAATGATTTATCTGTCTGTTGTAAAAAATTAGAGGAAGCCTCTAAAATGGGTTCTAAGAAACCACCTAAATATAATTTTTGAGTGATTTGATCAAAGAAATTTTTCTTGTCCAAGTCATTCTAAACTTTTTACTAAAAATCCTAAAAAGTAATTTTCTCATAATAAGCATCAAGAATCGAACCATTCTGACAACTATGTTGTTGTTGATAAATGAGTGAAAAACCTTCTACCTTTCAAGATAATAAAAAGTCCAAAAATAAAATTCAGCTACCTAATCATACATATCAGCAATGTAAAGTTAAAATAAAGATATTTTGTTTTCGCTGTGGAGAACCTAATGTAAAAATTAATTCATCTCCTGAGTGTTCGGAAAACTAAATAGGTTGTCAAATGCCGCCTGTGGTTGGGGCTTTGGCAAGATTTCAACCTCAAAAAATTATTTTAATAAAACAGAATAGAATAATTGAATGAAATTGTGCCGGTGTTTGTTAAGAAGAGTCAAGATAATAGACCTTATATCTCAGTACAACTTTATGATCAGAATATAACAGTTTTATTAAACTCTTGTGCCAATTCTACTATTGTTGGTTCTGAAGGCATCAAAATTTTAAAGAAACTAAAAATTAAAATGTATCCACTTCAAACTACAATATTTGTACTTCCGATGGTACACAGCAAAACGAGTTTGGTGTTTCAGATTTACCCATTTTTATTAATGACTGCTGTCAGATAATTAAAGCTCTTGTTGTAGCTTCTGTAACACATGCATCTATTTTTGGAATGGATTTTGCTAGAAGTTTTAAATTAGTTATGGATTTTCAAAATAATAATTGGTATATTCATCAAAATAATAATAAAGTCAATACCGTGGCAGAGTTGCCAAAAATGTTCTTTCTTTAAAACTTTGTTCATTAGATGGTTTATCCCCTCAACAGTAAATTTTGTCTTAAAGGGTTATTGATTCTTTTAAAGAAATAGATAGTACAGATAGACTAGGTAGAACAAATAAAATTAAATTGACTATAGATACTGGTGATCACAAACTTTTTAAAAAGAAACCTTACTTACTTTCTCCCTATATGCAAGATATTTTAAATAAAGAATTAGATTCCATGATTAAATTGGGTGTTGTTGAAGAATCACAAAGTCTTTGGTCTTCCCCTACCTTACTTGTTAAGAAATCACAGCCTTTTCTGTTATTGGTCGAGGCCAATTTCAATTCACTGGGGTTCCTTTTGGTCTGTGCCATGCAGCTCAAATTCAACAAAGGCTTGTTGTCGATTCTATTTTTGGACTTAAATATGAACCTTACATCTTTTCCTATTTGGATGATATTTAATATTTCCCTACTTTCGAGCACCATATTGAATTGTTTAACACTGCAAAAAATCTTCTCAAGGATGCTGGTTTAACAGTTAATTTTGGAAAGATGTCAATTCTTTAAAACAACCTAAAATACCCATGTTATATTATTGATAATAATTGTCTTGCTACTGATCCATCCAAAGTTGAGTCAATGGCAAACTACCCTCATCCACATACCTCTACAGAAGTAAAATGGTTCATAGGAATGTGTTCTTGGTACCGTAGATTCTTCAAAGATTTTCCTTCCCTTGGTAGCCTTGTGCTCTTCTTAAAGGTAAAAAGAAAAAAGAACCAATTAATTGGAATGACGAAGCAGAAGATGCATTCTTGTCTATTAAGCAATTGGTTAGTGCACCTATGTTAGCTTAGCCTGATTTTACTCACCAGTTTTTTGTTCAGTCTGATGCTTCAGATGTTGACTTGGTGGCATGCTGACTCAGTCTATCGATGGTGAAGAGAGGGTAATGGCTTATGCCAGTCGTGCACTATCTAGAGCTGAGAAAAACTATTCAGTGAATGAACGTGAATGTTTGGCAGTCATATTCTGCATCGAAAAATTTAGACCTTGCATTGAATGTACTCGTTCTACGGTCATCACTGATCATTTTAGTCTTCTTTGGCTGAACTGAACTCTAAAACTCCCTCTGGTAAACTTTTGTTGGTTGCTTAGGATATGACAGCACACTTTTGATTTGCAGAGTAGAAAAGATTCAATGCATTTAGTCCCTGATGCCTTAAGTGGTATTCCTTATTCTGACAATAATGATAAAAATGTTACTAGTTCTTCAAATTCTCGGAATATATTTCTTGAAGTTTCCGCAATATCTATTGATACAGATTCAGATTCTCTTGACCCTTCGTATATTTCAGTGGGATAATATTATAAAAAATCCTGACAAATATCCTCAATGCCGTGTTAAGAATGGATGCATTCAGAAATGTATTCCTAGTACGAGCTTTTATACTATTAACAAACTGGAATGGAAAATTGTAGTGCACAAATCTCAAAAAAAAAACGAAGTTATTGAGTCCTGTCATACCCCTCCAACTAGTTAGTGGTCATTTTGGTTCGAGTACAGGAAACCTACTACTGATATCAAATCAGGGCAAGTATTATAAAATTTATTCGTAAATGTTTAGTATGTGGTGCACAAAAACATACTAATTTACCCAAAATTGGCACCATGGGAAAAGAAAAAGTTGTTGATTCACCTGGACAAATTATTTCTTTAGATTTCGTTCGTCCACTTTCTCGTTCAAAGAAAGGTAATAAATGGCTTCTTGTTGTATCCGAATGGTTTTCCAAATATACCTTGTCTTTCATGTAAAATATTCCAAGTCATCTTTAATTGTATATTGTTTAGAAAACCATGTTTTTCTTATCTTTGGAGTTTTACAAATCGTTATTTGTGATAACGCTACAAATTTTTAGTCCTAACCTTTGAGAGTCCTGTGAAAAATGTAAGATCAAACAATGGTTCACCCCATTTTATTCACCACAGTAGTAGAAAGAAATAATAAAACTATTACTACTGCAATTAGATTATATAGATAAACATAAAGGATGGAACTTACATGTCCCTGAAATTAGACAAGCTATTAACACCGCGGTTCATGAAGTAACTGATTTTCCACCTTTTGATGTTTGGTCAACAAATTCCCTTGTCTGGTGATTATTATGATCACCCTCTCACAGATCAATCTGTTGAAATTTTACCTGCAGATAGAACACCTTATGCTGAATATTTGTTAGAGCTTCGTAAGTTGTTTGTTGAAATTCGTCAGTAATTACACTCGGCATATGAACGAAATTCAAAATCCTTTCTGTTGCAGCAGACAATATTGTATCTAAAAAACTGTCTCCCTTGGTTTATGAGCTTAAAATATTCATGGTTCCAAAGCTGGATAGTAACATGTAAAAGATATTTTACCATTATCTGCAGATTCTGATGACGATTAGGAGTCTATTTCCTCTTAATATAAATATTTTATAATATCTTTCTTTACACCCTCGTAAATGAAGTTATATCTTCATCAGATCTGTATTGTGTCTTTTAGTTTCTATCAGTGGCCTAGCTAATGACCATCTTTGATGCCTTCAAGAAATCACAAAACTATATTTATTTTACTAATTGTTAGTCAGCTTAAATAGCGGTTTAACATTTATCACAAAATGACTAGTGTTTGAAGTTGTCTTCCCAATTTACTAAATTAGATTATTTTTTGCTTCCAATACCTTATATTGTATATTACCTTCCTTATGTTAACTATTATTTGCATAGCTCAGATATTAGTTTTACATTTACCTTTCCTTTTGAGTTTTTTTAAATTACCTATCTTATGTAAACTATTATTTGCGTAGTTCAGATATTAGTTTAACTAACAGTTATCTTACTTTTAGATTTTGTGTATTATCTATCTATCTTATATTAACATTATTATTTGCATAGTTCAGATATTAGTTTATTATTTACTTTACTTTAGAGAATTTGTAAATTACCTCTATTATCTTATGTTAGCTATTATTTGCATGTTCCATATATTAGCTTTAAGACTTACCTTACCCATACCCAAGTCTTAAAAATAATTTTGGGCTTTACCTTGTGCCTACTTTGTTCAGATTTGGACAAACTTTTGATTTGTACGTATCTATTGTGATAAACCAAATCAATTATTTAAAAATATTTCCTTTTACCTTTGTTAGATTTAGATATATTTGATATTTATTTTTTTACATATTTTTGTTAGGGTTATATTCAACCTCCTTAAAAGGTTCACTTATGTGACTTAGTCACAGAAATCTGTTCATCATAACATATTAAGTATTGCTTATCGTGCTTCATATAAATAATATTTATTTGACTTTGCACACATTTGAGGAATTTTTTATAATGATATTCGAAGTTAGTAATTACACCCCCCCCCCCCCCCCGACACCCAATACCTAATATTGAAAATCATTTTGCCTCCAATATTTTTAGATTTATGAATATTCCACTGATATGGCAACAACGTATCGCACACGTAAGGCGTTTTGCGGTCTTACCCACCTCGCCACTGTCAGAATTTATACACGAAAAATCACAATTTTGTCTATTGCAGTAAAAAGACTAAAAATTTGTAATTGCAAGGTCTCCATTTAATTTTTACAAGGTATGTACTATGTATTAGATATATTATCGTAATTTTGAAAGTAGTAATAGTTACTATTTTATTCCCAAATATTATATCATTACTATGGTTTCTGAATTTTAAAAATAGGGTTAAGTAGGGCTAAATAATAATTCTTTAATTTCCTAACCTTTGTTTAAATTTACCTAAACTGGTGTTTTACATACAGAGAAAAATCTAACATAACCTGTATTTTTGGAAATTTTTTACTCAGTCCACATGGTCTGATTGAATACGTGCCAATGCTTAGCTGTCCTGAGATGAGCTAACCCTCTACAGTTCCACTGCAACTTTTGGATTAAAGGCCAGTTCTTTTTATTTTTTTGTATATAGTGTATGTACATATATCTATTAATTTTTCTTCTCATAAACAAACAACAATTTGATTAAAAATGACATTTTATAGCCAACTCTGATAAATGCAACTTGACGCATTGAAATTTTCTTAAAAGAGAAGACCCGAACAACTGAATCTTTAAAATTTCAATTCCTTAATCAAAGAATCTACGTATATATGCATATGTACAAAATATATATTTTCTAACCCATTACTCTCAACTGTTTGAAACCGTGATAATCAGATTAGGTTTTACATTACTAATCAGATATATGTAGCTTCACGAATTTAAATAATAAAAAGAATACTTATGGGGTTTTGAATTCAAAATAAAAAGGAAATTTATACCATTAAATTTTCCTGGACGTCTTAAGTTTATATGAGAAGAAAAATTAATAGATATATGTACACTATATATAAAAAAATAAAAAGAACTGGCCTTTAATCCAAAAGTTGCAATTGAACTGTAGAGGTTTAGCGCATCCCAGGTCAGCTAAGCACTGGCACGTGTTCAGTCAGACCATGTGGACTGAGTAAAAAAATTCCAAAAATATTTTATTTTACTCTTCAAATTAAAAAAATGTAAAAGAGAAAGAAAAGGATCTTCGTCTGTGTAGCCGGAGGGAGGACCCTAACTAAAATCAATGCGGTAATGGCTTCTTATCTCTCGATCATAGATGAATAAATATATAATAACATCTAAAAATTTAACAGCTGTAAAAAATAGTTTTGCCCCGTGTCTTCTAAGTGAGTTAAAATTTTTAAATACAGTTTTCATAGTTCCATTTAACTTTTAGTGGCGTAATTTATTTGAAAGTAGTAGTAGTTTGGCTGTCATACCGTTCGGTAGTGTTTTGTTTGCGTTCGTCGCAGTCCAGCTGCTACGCAGTACATGTGTACGTGTGTTTATTTTGAGTTTTTTGCTTTTATAGTGGCTGAATACAAGTATGAAAATTGCCGTAAAAAATTCTTAGAAAAAGACAAATATAATAAACTTCGTTGTAGTGGCGAGTGTAAACGGTTTTTTTGAATGAACTGCACGGGCCTTAATAAAGCTACCACAAAACTCCTGATGTTACAAAAATAAACCCACCTCCGATTTTTTGGTGCCTTGTGTAACTCCCCAATTTGAAACATCTCAACGCTAAAATCGCAAAGGTATCGCAAAATTGATTCCACATGAACTTTTTGACTTGGTCGCCAACCGTGTAGTCCAATTGAAAAGTAGTGTACCAACAATTTCTGAAATGTATGACATTTTACTGAGGAGTGAATCCAGGTGGGACCTCTAGGAGAAAAAGATTGACGATATCTATAAACTGTCAGAAGAGTTTTCCACTTAGAAGCCAGATAGGCTGTTAAAGTCTCTAAGGGATATGGAACAGAATGTATTTCAAATTTGAAAACCAAAATAAGTGTAAACCTCTCAGAAAGACATACTCTACCACCATATCGTTGACTACACAAGCTATGGAAACTAACCGCTTCACCGCCTCTACACAAACGGAGTCTACTTCAGCGAATATTCCCATTATTATTGAGGGCTCCAACACACAAGGTTGTAATAATACGCAACGGTGGCACTATATAATCGCAAAAAGTCTTCCTACAGGCTTTACGCCTAATAACAATACGTAAAGAAAAAGTTAGACACTACAGAGTTTATTCGCTCCTACCACCTAATCTATTATAATTCAAATATGGATTTTAAAATTGAGACCCAATCAAGAAACTCCGCTGAAAAGCTTTTAGACAGCAATCTATGGCCCCATGGCGTTGTAATAAAATGATCAGCTGAATCCGATCCTTCTAAAAAAATCTGCAGCGAATCACCCTCCTCCCACCACAACAACGAAACTGCACACCAAATCGAGCAACTCACTGGATGCCTCCTCTCCAGTTACTCAAAAGATCATTATAATAACTTCAGACAAAGAGGCTGTTGATTCCTGCACATCAAATGCATTTTTGAGCGAAAACTGCTACAGCCTTTCCAAGAAGGCTCATCATGTCCAAGGACCCGCTTTTGATCCAAGGACTCCCCCACAGTGAAACTTACATTGACCGAAAGAAGTTCTGATAACCGTTTCCTCATGTCAAGACTAAGAGAACCAGCCATTTTAAAGGCCTTCAAGTTATATCTCGCTTTTCTACGTGATCAACCTGCGTCAATTCAGTTTGAAGGATTTACAAATACCAGCATCAGGCTGTTTTTGGCTTCTGAAGGCATTCCTATAGATGAAAAAACCCTGCATAAGCTGTACTACGACTTTCATGATGCTTATGAATTCACAAATTCAATTACAGATCCTAAATAACTTCGAAGAAAACGATTCATCTTCAAAGGACCAGAGAAAGCCACAAAAACTACATTTCCAGCAACTCTCCGAAAAAAATTTTTAGATAACTTGACGTGTCCTGAGGAACTAGATTCCTCAAAACTTCCTGTTGTTACGGGTCTTAATATGGTTCTAATTAATATCGCTTCTCTAAGAAATAAAACTGACGAGTTTTACCTATTTCTAGAAGACCTGGAGTTTTCCCAATTACTGAGCACTGGCTGAATCTAAACGAACCCTTTTATGTGGAGAGATATTCGACAATAGCTAGATATGACAGAAATAACTCAGTTCTTGAAGGAACACTGATTCTATCTCTAAATTTCGTCTTGGTAACTAAATATGACCATTTGTTAGCGAATAACTTTTTGAATTTTCTATAGTATATAATCAAAACTTTG
Organism: Kuschelorhynchus macadamiae; assembly: GCA_030620095.1. Lineage (NCBI taxonomy): Eukaryota > Metazoa > Arthropoda > Insecta > Coleoptera > Curculionidae > Kuschelorhynchus > Kuschelorhynchus macadamiae. Next base: position 175,362 of record JAUTXW010001068.1, read on the forward strand.
ATCTCTATGTAATCTGTGTTTATAGATCACCAAATTCTGACGTCCAATCTTTCTTTAATTAACTGTTAAATTTGCTAGATAGTCTACCAGAAAATTCTATGCGGGGACCTTAATATTGACTATGCTAATGTTTGTGCCACCCAGAAATATTTCATGTCTATATTCGACTCTTTCGGTCTTGCAATGCATGTATCGTTTCCAACTAGAATTTCAAAATACTCTTCTTCTATCATTGGTTACGTAACTTCTGATTTTTCTCCAATAGAGGTACAATGTCAGGTTTGTAACACAGGTCTTTCCGATCACTAAGCAATACTTTTCCAAATTTAATATTCCTCTTAGGCCCTTATAGAGACCACGTCATAGGGGCAGAATTTTCTCGGCCGGAATTTTTCAGAATTTTATAATATTTACTAAAACACCGACTGGAATTTTGAATTTAAAAATGTTAACCCAAATTTTAGAACTTTCTTAAATAAAATTTTAAGTGCTTTTAATAAGGCCTTCCCGCTTAAGACTAGACTATCAAACCTAAGCGTCATAAACCATAAATCACGAAAGGACTACGCCCACTACGCTTTTCTGCTAAAAACATGCATTCTCTCTTATATATAAAAAAACCACTCCGTTCTTATTCTCGACTATATCTCTAATTATAGGATTTATATTAAACTAATCAAGTCAGCAAAAAAATACTATCAAAAACATCTAACAAAGTCTAAAAACGTTTCAAAGGAAACCTGGTCCATTATCAATGACCTCAGAAACAAATCAAACCCTGTGACTCAGATCTTACTCAGGCCAAATGACCCTAGGTGATTATTTTATTAATGTAAGCAAAAATGTTACCTCTGGTACCTTGCCAAGTTTGAACCCTTTTTCGTTTCTCCCTCCATCACTACCAGTGCTATCAAATTGAAATCATTGAAAGGTTACTGAAGAATCGTCAGTCAGAATCAAATAATATCCCCGGATCAGTTCGGATTTTTACCCAACAACTACAGCATCTTATCCCTCAATAACAACCACCCCACCATCTCAGTTTTTTATGACTATGCAAAAGCCAAAACTGTGTTAGTCATGAAATTTTGATAAGAATAGCAAACATTTGTAAGGGCAAATGGTTCTGATTCTGATTGTAAATTGATTACACAAGTGGAGTCCCTCAAGGTTCGGTCTTGGGACCAACCTAAAAATTAATTGAAAAATGTGTCTTTGCTCACGACACAAGCAATAACATGGAGTGATTTTGATACGTCTTTCCATTCTAATATTTCCAACGACCTTGTTATGATTAAGGCTTCATTGTAGATAAAACAGTGGACTTTGCAACCACTTCAGCTACAACAGCAATATTAAATACATTGAGTCGTTACATTCTTGGGTTTGCATGTAAATTAAAAACTAAAAAAGCATATTGACACCTTAACTAAAAAACTTTCTATCGCCTGCTTTGCCATTCGATCAGTTTCTAAAGAACTGGACGTGTCTTTTCTGCCAGACTTACTTATTTCTCTCTATTCGAATCCCATCTCCGCTATGGCCTTCTCTTTTGGGATTGCTATACCACTGAGCAATTTCTTAGTATTTTTAGGCTTCAAAAGAGAGCAATTCGCTATTTGTGTGGGCTAAATAATAGAGTGCACTGCCAATACTATTTCAAAAAACATGAAATATTATCACTTCCAGCATTATTTTATTTTAGAAACCCTCTGTTTGATGAGAAAATATATAAACACTTTCCCGGAAATCACACAACACGTATATCCTACCAGAAACTCTAGGCATGACATATACCTTCCCATTCCTTCCACAGAATTAATAAAAATATCAATTATTTACAACGCCATAAAACTTTACAATCATCTTCCACAACGTTTAAAAACTATCCCTATGTTTGCACTCTCGAAAAAAAACCAAAGCGTACCTCATTGAAAGACCTTTCTATTGCGTTAATGATTTTTATAATGAATAAGACTCATGTTTCGTTTTTTATTTGTTTGCTTACTTAAATCTTTTTGGATGTCATGTTCCAGCTGCTAGTATAGAATTTGAAAATCATTTTATAGGGGAATGAACTGTCTGGTAGTCCGTTAAAATTAGTTATTTTTGTTATGTATTAGATTAAAGTTATACATTTTCTTTTTTTTTTTAATACACTTTAATTACTATATTAGTTCTGTACACTTTTTTTTAACTTCACTTATTTTGCTTGGATTCATTAACCGCTTTACGGCAATGTTATATCCTAACGAATGTTATATTAACATTTTATGTATTTGCATTCACCTATCGAAAAATATGATTCTTTTTTTCAATTAATATTTCGTTTTTTCATTGTTGTTTTTTTTCTCTTGAGGTAAATTTCACTTTGTCCATAAAATTATAACAATTTTCCTGCGACAATAAAGCATACTTTTGTTTGTTTGTTTGAAAAAAATATTTTGACATCTGTCAAAAAAACTGTCTTTTTCCCGTAACTTTTAAACTACTTACAACATTTTTTAAATACGGTTTTCAATTTCAATGTAATTTTTAGTGGCGTACTTTATTTTAAAAAAATATTTTGCCCCCTGTCAAAAATACTGTTTTTTCCCCGTAACTTTTAAACTAATCAAAATTTTTAAATACGGTTTTCACATTTCCATGTAACTTTTAATGGCGTAATTTATTAGAAAAAAAAAACATTTTGTCAAAAAAACTTTATACGGTTTTCACATTTCCATGTAACTTCTAGTGGCGTAATTTATTAGAAAAAAAAAACATTTTGTCAAAAAAACTTTTTCCCGTAACTTATAACTACTTAACATTTTTAAATACGGTTTTCACAGTTCCATGTAACTTCTAATAGCATAATTTATTTAAGAAAATTATTTTGACAGCTGTAAAAAAACTCATTTTTTCTCGAAACTTCTACTACTTAAAATTTTTAAATACAGTTCTTCAAATATTTGGACTTTTGGAAAAATCTTAAAAAAACCTGTTTCTTCCCTGTAACTTTTGAAACTGCCCATAATTTTTAAATACGGGTTACGACGTTCCATGTAACTTTTAGTGTAGTAATTTATTTAAAAAAAAATATTTTGACAGCTGTCAAAATAAAAATATCGAGTTTATAATCAAATCATAGTTGTACGGTTATGGTCTACAAAAAATATAAGAAAGACATAAAAAAGTAGACAAAACGTCACAACCTGACAGAGTTTTTTCATTTTTTTCTTCACTGCTATTTTGTTCCAACTCTAGAGCCAAGTATTTTTTGCTAATAGATTTCGCAACATTTATAATATTTTCCTTAACATCTTTGTTCCACTGACTGACTAAACACTTCTAGTTTCTAATAAGAAATTATAAAGGTGTAATATCTATTACGATTTATTCTGTACTGAGAATTATTATTCTCTCAGGAAATTGTATTGGATAAACACTACACATTCGTGACATAGCTATTCATACCCATACATGCCCACACATGCAAAAACGTGACAGCAATCCATGCTCATACATGTTTACACATGCACTCTGGTGACAGTTATCTATACCCATACATGCCCACACATGCTCATTCGTGACAGCTATCCATGCCCACATATGCACACTCGTGACATAGCTATCCATGCATACACATGCACACAAGTAAAGTAATGAGAACTAAAATTTACGATAATTATTTTTATTCCGTATAAGTTGAAACTTTATAAAACTCAATAACTTTAAGCCTCCCAATTCATTGAGAGTATTCTGGATTTCATTCATATGGTTTCCATTTCCGGCTGTTTGCCCGGCATCTAATTCAATCAGTTTGGCAACCAAGTGATTTATGTCCCTATAAAAAATATGGTTCCTATTTTTAATAGGTCTTTGTATATCAACTTCCTCTTCAGATGATATAAAACTGTCTTTATCCTCTTCAGCTAGTTGTCTTTTTACCACTTCATTTCGCAGACTAAAAGTTTTGTGTAGGTCATCTCCGACACACTTTCGTTGCTTAGGGGAGAACTGCACGCAAAAAGTGAAAAACTAGCGACAAGGTCTAGTCAAGTTCAAAGTAAGATGAAAACGTACCTACGTGTTAGAAAAAACTTCCTCCACGTCCAACCTCAAAAAAATGTGTTCTGTATAGGCAATTTAAATTACATTTCGTTTAAAAATGGGTTCAAAAAGGTTCACGAGCTGCAGAAATACAAAGACATGAGTACGATTTACCATTTCAAATTTTGCAGTTGCGTAGACGAAGGATCAATGCAAGGCGGTAAAGAGCCATTTTGTGGAAAAAAAATTATATGCGACGGCATTTGCGTCAAAAAGTGGTCGAAAAATGGTCGAAAATGGACAAATCTACTTCTATTTTATAATTCTAGATTTGATTTTTTCATAAAAAATCGCATTTAGCGCCCAACTATACATATTTCCCTATTAAAATCACGTTGAAGCTAATACATATCTCTTATAGTTTTAACAATATTACAGCGGCGGAAGGCTTGCAAATGATCCATAATACTGCGTGCAGTTCCCCCTTAAGATATTTGAATAAGTTCTTTATTAAGCTTCTGTTTACTCCTAATTGTAATAAGTTTAGCCGGAAAAAGTTTTGAAATAAAATTAACATATTTCCAGGGCTGGCTACATCCAATTCGAGCATTTGAATCAAATTTTCTACGATGTGCATTAGTTTAAATTAGGATTTTCTTGTAAATTATTAAGTCATCTATTTCATAGATCTCGGTTTTGCTTTTAAATAACCGTTCTCTTAACCCAAGTGTTAATTGAATTCATTATTAAGGTTCAATATATTACCATTCACATGTACAGGATAATTTCCAACTCGGAGACTACTAATCGGAAACCAAAAATATTGTCAGTGTCTGGAATTTAAATAATTGATAGTTATTTATTACAGATGTACACGCTAATATCCAAACTTAAATAATTTCATTGGGTTGTCCTAAACTGATACTTTCCAATGTTTCGCCTTCGGTTGCACGAGGCATTTTTCTGGATCTTTACCTCACAAGTTCAAATATTTTTTGTTAGGTTAGGTTTAGATAGGTTAGGTTAGTCTATTAATAGGTTAGGTTTGTTAGGGATATGCATGTGTGGGCATGGATATCTGTCACGAATATGCATGTGTATGCATGGATGGCTATGTCACGAGTGTGCATGGTAATATCTAGTGCTTTAAAGAAAAATGACTACACAAATCGCACCATAGAGAAAGCTATTAATGCACAGGGTTCCCGAACAACGAACAACAAAAATTATGAACCGGGAAAGCAACGAGAGTCTTACCATATGTAAAAGGCACAACAGACAGACTCGAAAGAATTCTTAGGAAACACAACATACAAACAATACACAAGCCACAAACAACTATAAGTAAATTACTTGGAAACCCAAAAAATAAAATCAAACTGGAAAACCACGGAGTATACAGCATTCCATGCCAGGACTGTGAAAAGTTGTACGTTATATATATATATATATATATATATATATATATATATATATATAATATACATATATATATATATATATATATATATATATATATATATATACATACATATATATAAATATATATGTTGATATATATATATATATATATATATATACACATACATATATATAAATATATATGTTGATATATATATATATATATATATATATATATATATATATATATATATATATATATATATATCATGAGCGTAGATCTTCGGTATTTTTAAAGGGTATAAAGACGTAAAAAAATCATATTTTCAGAACGCACAAACCAATAATGTTCAAACTGAAAACAGAAATAGTTGGGTTACATGTTCTTATATTGAAAAATTGATACTTTGATTTTTTTTTCGATTATATATATTTAAAGTAGAATTTAGGTAATATTTCGAAAAAAATGCGAAACGCGTCAAATTTGTTTTGTTATTTTAAATGCAAAATCATTTTTGTCGATTATACAGGATAGAAGAGAAGCTTTCATGGGTCACGAAAACAATTACTGCTCCACAATTAACCTACTACTCGATAGATGTAGCTATAGACCAAGAAAATGCGGTTAATTATCCTGTCGTCCGATCCGTAACTTTAAAAGTGGGGGCAGCAGTGATGCTTATTCGAAATTTAAAACCACCAAAATTGTGTAATGGATCTCCGTTACAGGTTAAACCATTACAAAATAATGTAATAGAGGCTACTATTATTTCTGGCGCTGGTCTGCGAGAAACAGTTTTTATACCACGTATCCCTTTAATTCCGGCTATCTATCCTTTTCGGTTTAAACGTGTACAGTTTCCTTTAAAGCTTTATTTCGCCATGACCATTAACAAAGCTCAATGGCAATCCTTAAGCAGAGCTGGAATAGACTTGCGCTACGATTGTTTTTGTTGATGGTCAACTCTATGTCGCATGCTCTACAGTAAGTTCGAGTAGTAGCTTGGCTATTTTACAGCCAGAGAATGCAACAACAAAAGTTTGTTTATAAAGAGGTACTCAAATGAAGCGATTTAAGTACCTCTTTACATCTCTTTCATTATAGTCATATACGCGAATGAAGTCGCGGTTATATATATATATATATATATATATATATATATATATATATATATATATATATATATATATATTTATATATATATAATATATATATATATATATATATATATATATATATATATATATATAATATATATATATAATATATATACATATATATAATGTGTTTTCATTCCGGGGACTCAGAGTTTCAGTCTCTATTCGGACCCGAGAAAGAAAGCTATCGAAAATGCCAAATGTGATTTTGGCGAAACGTCAGCAAAACTGTTCTTTTCAGAACGACAGTAGTGAACGGATGTACACCCGGAATGAAAACACATTGTATTTTTCCATCCGTGAAGGAGTAAAAATCATATATATATATATATATATATATATATATATATATATATATATATATATATATATATATATATATATATATATATAATATATATACATGTGTTATATATATATATATATGTATATATATATATATATATATATATATATATATATATATATATATATATATATATATATATATATATATAGATACTAAAATCAATAAAAATGCGCTTTCACACACCTTTATCAAAAGTTCTTGGCCGGAAAAGATATATGTAGAATAGCAGAAATATATAATTTCTGCAGGTGCAAAACGGCCTACAAGAAGAATTGCTTTCGATTATGTCACAGGGTACCCTCCTGCGATCATGATTTCTGGGCCTTTACCCTCATCAGGCAGGCTTGTACCCAGGGAGATCTGAAGTAACAGATTGCTCGATATGACAAAATCGAAAACGAAACGTCTATCATACTGAAATAGTACTACATGCTAAGTATAACACTTAGCGCCACCTATTGGGGCTCCGGTGGTTTCCGGCTGCAAACCCATAGGAATTTGGCAAAGTATGCACTAGCACCATCATACGGAGAGTAGATACTAAAATCAATAAAAATGCGCTTTCACACACCTTTATCAAAAGTTCTTGGCCGGAAAAGATATATGTAGAATAGCAGAAATATATAATTTCTGCAGGTGCAAAACGGCCTACAAGAAGAATTGCTTTCGATTATGTCACAGGGTACCCTCCTGCGATCATGATTTCTGGGCCTTTACCCTCATCAGGCAGGCTTGTACCCAGGGAGATCTGAAGTAACAGATTGCTCGATATGACAAAATCGAAAACGAAACGTCTATCATACTGAAATAGTACTACATGCTAAGTATAACACTTAGCGCCACCTATTGGGGCTCCGGTGGTTTCCGGCTGCAAACCCATAGAAATTTGGCAAAGTATGCACTAGCACCATCATACGGAGAGTAGATACTAAAATCAATAAAAATGCGCTTTCACACACCTTTATCAAAAGTTCTTGGCCGGAAAAGATATATGTAGAATAGCAGAAATATATAATTTCTGCAGGTGCAAAACGGCCTACAAGAAGAATTGCTTTCGATTATGTCACAGGGTACCCTCCTGCGATCATGATTTCTGGGCCTTTACCCTCATCAGGCAGGCTTGTACCCAGGGAGATCTGAAGTAACAGATTGCTCGATATGACAAAATCGAAAACGAAACGTCTATCATACTGAAATAGTACTACATGCTAAGTATAACACTTAGCGCCACCTATTGGGGCTCCGGTGGTTTCCGGCTGCAAACCCATAGGAATTTGGCAAAGTATGCACTAGCACCATCATACGGAGAGTAGATACTAAAATCAATAAAAATGCGCTTTCACACACCTTTATCAAAAGTTCTTGGCCGGAAAAGATATATGTAGAATAGCAGAAATATATAATTTCTGCAGGTGCAAAACGGCCTACAAGAAGAATTGCTTTCGATTATGTCACAGGGTACCCTCCTGCGATCATGATTTCTGGGCCTTTACCCTCATCAGGCAGGCTTGTACCCAGGGAGATCTGAAGTAACAGATTGCTCGATATGACAAAATCGAAAACGAAACGTCTATCATACTGAAATAGTACTACATGCTAAGTATAACACTTAGCGCCACCTATTGGGGCTCCGGTGGTTTCCGGCTGCAAACCCATAGGAATTTGGCAAAGTATGCACTAGCACCATCATACGGAGAGTAGATACTAAAATCAATAAAAATGCGCTTTCACACACCTTTATCAAAAGTTCTTGGCCGGAAAAGATATATGTAGAATAGCAGAAATATATAATTTCTGCAGGTGCAAAACGGCCTACAAGAAGAATTGCTTTCGATTATGTCACAGGGTACCCTCCTGCGATCATGATTTCTGGGCCTTTACCCTCATCAGGCAGGCTTGTACCCAGGGAGATCTGAAGTAACAGATTGCTCGATATGACAAAATCGAAAACGAAACGTCTATCATACTGAAATAGTACTACATGCTAAGTATAACACTTAGCGCCACCTATTGGGGCTCCGGTGGTTTCCGGCTGCAAACCCATAGGAATTTGGCAAAGTATGCACTAGCACCATCATACGGAGAGTAGATACTAAAATCAATAAAAATGCGCTTTCACACACCTTTATCAAAAGTTCTTGGCCGGAAAAGATATATGTAGAATAGCAGAAATATATAATTTCTGCAGGTGCAAAACGGCCTACAAGAAGAATTGCTTTCGATTATGTCACAGGGTACCCTCCTGCGATCATGATTTCTGGGCCTTTACCCTCATCAGGCAGGCTTGTACCCAGGGAGATCTGAAGTAACAGATTGCTCGATATGACAAAATCGAAAACGAAACGTCTATCATACTGAAATAGTACTACATGCTAAGTATAACACTTAGCGCCACCTATTGGGGCTCCGGTGGTTTCCGGCTGCAAACCCATAGGAATTTGGCAAAGTATGCACTAGCACCATCATACGGAGAGTAGATACTAAAATCAATAAAAATGCGCTTTCACACACCTTTATCAAAAGTTCTTGGCCGGAAAAGATATATGTAGAATAGCAAATATATAATTTCTGCAGGAGCACGCTGCTGGGTACAAGCCTGCCTGATGAGGGTAAAGGCCCAGAAATCATGATCGCAGGAGGGTACCCTGTGACATAATCGAAAGCAATTCTTCTTGTAGGCCGTTTTGCACCTGCAGAAA
>JAUTXW010001068.1:190000-262500 GCA_030620095.1 Kuschelorhynchus macadamiae
AAATAGCTATTAAAATTACCCAAAAGTATTTTAAAGTTATTTATGTAATTATGAATCTTAATGAATACTAAAGTAAAGGAAATAGGACAGTTTGGGGACCGCCGGCCGTCTAACGGTGGAGATTCTGATCTCGATACCCCTGCCGTTTTCGCCCACGCGGGCTACGTCATCTGTAAACTGTTATTTATCAAGGTCACCTGTCAACTATCATTTGTGATGGTCGTCTTTTTGATTGGGGCCCGATGCAGGATGACGTTAAGTATTTTTTTTTAATTCGGCGCCGATGGGTCGAGCCGGTCATGAGCTATAGTTTTTTGCCGTTAGGGCTTTAACGAAACAACGTAGTGGCCTGAGCTTTACGTGAGCGATAGATCCTAAGGTCCTTTATCGGTCCGTGGAAAAAATGTTTGCTCGAGTAAGAAACATTATTAAAATAGCTATTACAGCTTAAACGGAGTGGTGTAGCAGGTTATGCTTTACGTACATGATAGATCTTAACATTGTCTACCCACCTTTGAAAAAATATTTACTAAAACATGTAGCGTCAAAGGAACAAAAAAACAAAAATTTTGATTAAAAAAGGAATTCTTTAATAACGTCGTAACAAAAACAGGACACCTCGCGACTACTAAAGGTTATTTTTCGCAGCAAACACATTCAGGGTTATGTAGTCTTGAAAATAAAACAGTTTTTATAAAAATTATTTTATTAAACCTTGAATTACATTGGCTTTAACTAATATTAAATATAATTTTACCTAAAAGAATTCCACATGTTATAGCAACCATAATTACACATAAACTAGAGAAATACATATATCCACAGGAATCAAATTCCAAAGACTTAGTCGAATTCGCTTAAAGATATGTCTCTGTACTATTAGATGCCTCCTTCTCACCAGTAGACAAGCATTTTTTTTTTTAAATAGTACTATTTTGGAAACGAAGGATTATACTGACAGAATTTAAAGACTCAATTTGAATTTGTACTTTTAAAACTGAAACCGCATTATTATAGATTCGTTCATAATATAGAGCCATCCAATGACCATTAGTGGAGTAATTCCCAACTATTTACCGTACATAAGCATTCGTTATTTGCGAAGGTTTATGTAGATAAAACATATTTTGCACAATTGCTACGTAGCTTGAACTTAACCAAGCCATAGTTATAGGTGAAATGATTCGAAAATCATCTTTTCACTGTTTTGTAACACAATGGGCATCTGCCTTGCAAGGTAGTAGGCCCATCTACCTGAGTTATCCAATCTGGACCATCATAATGCACAAAACATGGTAATTTTGTTCGTAAATCAAAATTGGGCCTATATTCTACAGGAATTTTACTCCAAATTAATAAAAGCGTACAACAATCTGCAGGGTTTAGAGAAAATTCTATAGATAATGTGCTTAATTCATCACTACAATACTCTTTTATAGTACTATTAGATAAGATTTCTAACACCAGATTCGCCATCTTCGAAAGTTTAAAAAATACTATGAAATAAGACACAAAAATCTTCTATTTATACATTTAATAAAGATCATCATCAGGATTTTAATTAACGTAAACTTGTTAATATCGATTAGTTCTAATATATAATTTAATTCGGAAGTATTCAAATTAAAGCGATTTTACACAACTTCTATACAGTCATCTTTCTTCAAGCGTATTATGTACATAATGTGTAAAATTATTATAATATTCTTTAAAATTGTTGAAGTTGAATATTCAAAAGTAACGTGATTTTCTGCTAATGGTAGTAAATATAATTCATACAGTTCCGTATTAACTTTCATGTAATAATGGAAAAAAATATTAGTTTTTATCAGGTTAATAAATAAGGGTCTAAGTTCTTCTAAATATAATTCTATATTATTCGGATGTAATTTGGAAGATAACCGATATATTACTGTTCTGTTTTTAAACGCTGTTATGAGATTTGTCAAATCTTGGTTATTAACATGAATCTTATTCCCTTTCTTTAATATATGTTCTATGAGAAAACTATCTGGCTGTTTTGTTTTCTGTAGTTCTTCCTCATAAAAACAACCGCTTTAATTGGTATGTGGTAGGATTAGTAATTTTAACTTTAAGTATTTTATTAATATTAATCAATCATTTATTCCCGAGAAACAACATTGTTTATAGTAGGGAACTAATTAAAAATGAATATAAAACATATAAACGTATAAACATTATTATAGATTATAAATAAATTAAAAACTCTGAAAACTAAAAAAATATATCAAAAGTGAAGATATTTCTGTAAAAATGTTTCTTTAATTGATTTTTAAAAGTATTAATTTTGTTAATATTTTCTAATCATTTTAGTAGATTATTGCAATAATTAAGCCTACTGTGTATTTTTAAATTTTATGGTGGAAAAACAATCAGTTTGTCTTGTATTATGGTAGTGAATGCTATTATTTCAAATATTCGCGTTTTATTATATTTTCAGCTGATGAATGAATACAAATAGACAATTCCTAAACGGTCAATGGTTTGTTCCTATTTCTAGTTATGTTTTATTTTTTTTTTATTTGGTATTTTCTTGTTTCTCTTTCAAATTTATTATACAATTAATGAAGTATAATTAAAAAATAGTTTAGTACTTTTGACTAAATTTAATTTGCCCTCATACTAGACTGCCCTGGAATAACAAAATTAATATTCTATTACACTAAAATTTCCTTTACAATAATAATGTCTTGACAGCAGCAATACACTATTATTTATCCTTTGCTTACGTTACCTTTTTTGTCCATCTACAAATTCATGGAGTTGTATGGTTCGAGATAGAGAAGAAAAAGGGGGAAGTCAAACATGAAAAATTGACGAACCGCACCGTCACTACAGTAACTCTGATAATATTGACCAGTTCACTCATTTATTATTTTCGCTAGTCAGTATTTTTTCGCACATATTGGGATAACTACTGTCTACGGATTACCCGTGTTCCGTCCAAAATTAGTATCTAAATGCAGATCTAGAAAAAACAGCGTCCCCTAACGTATACAGTCCACAGGGCCTAGCGTTAGTTTTCCTGAAGAGTTTTCTGAAAGGAAATCTTAGGTAAAACCCAGAGGTCAACTAGTAAATATATTTTATTGACTTATTTTGAAATTTTTGTAATGGTTTTATTGTTTTTCTACATGCAGTGCCCCACACTGATATTAGATACTGCCATTTTGAGCAATGAAAGCAAAATATATATATTATAACAAATTAAGAGAAAATATAATTATGAATTTTAAACAAAATTCCAATAATTGAAAAAATTTGTACTCTTAAATATTCTGTATCTGGCTTCCAAGCTAAATTTTGATATTGGCGGAATATTTGTATTTAATTTTTAATTTGAACAGTTACCAAAGATAATTCTGCTTCAATTATTTATATAATCTCAAATTAAAATTTGTACGAATAAATATTCCAAAAATACCTCCCATTTTTGCCCTTGTATAAACACTTTTCGACTTTTTCTTTGGAAATAAGAATTTCTATATCATCCATTTTGTTTTTCAAGCTTCTGGCATTCAAATATAAAACTTTAAAATTATTCATTGGTGGTTTAATCATCCTAATTAATATATTCTTAGGCTCTTTTTATTGTATTGATGTATACCGGACATTGCTCAGAGTTAGCCTCATGATTATAATTTTGATATGTTTTATTCTTTTGATTAATCTTGCAATTGATACAGCACACTGGAGTTTGTTTCTTACAATTTTTTAGATAGTTATCCTCAGCACAATGTGAACAAATTTATCATTTTGAAGTGGAGTGAAAATTTCGTCTCCATTGTTTAAATATTTTGAATTTCTTATTAATTTAAAAGTTCCTTGTGTAATTATGTGTTAAACCTATCATTACTAATTTTGGATTTTTCATTGTTGGTATAACAAATGAATAATTTTGGCCCAATATTTCTGAACTTATAGTTTTCATTCTTTCAATTTCTTCTTTAAAGTTAGCTGTACCTATAATAGAACCATTTTTTAGTTCTTTAACCTTCTTTATGAAAGTTTTTAGTTTTTTAGAGAGTTAGTCCAACTTATTATATACACGTGTAATTATGTGTTAAACCTATCATTACTAATATAGGATTTTTTATTGTTGATATAACAACTCAATAATCTTGGTACAATATCTCTGAACTTATAGTTTTCATTCCTTCAATTTCTTCTTTAAAGTTAGCTTTACCTATAATGGAACCATTTTTAGTTCTTTAACCTTCTTTATGAAAGTTTCTAGTTTTTTAGAGAGTTAGTCCAACTTATTATATACATCAATCAACATACTTTTCAATGCTTTGTTTTCTTCTTGGAGCTGCTCTAAGATTTTCATCATATCTGCCTTTTCATTGATTTTATAAATACATGTTACTTCTTGCTTATTTTTATTTGTCTGTATCTTATTAGGACCTTTGGGGTTTTCCCAATTTGCTTCTAACCTCTCCTGGGTACATATTTTAAAATTACTCACAAATTTTTGGTATCTATTGAGTGTTGGTTAGTTAGTCTCTGTGTGGGCAAATAACTATTTTCATTGTGACTTCTGTCTTCAACTTTTTTTGGTTAACATCTACCACTTTTGATTGACAATATATTTTTTCTTTTTAGTGCTCATATTTTACATTCTGGCTTCTTTCAAGTAAACTCGTATTTACAGACGGTCGTTAAAATTTTCTCAATAATTTTACACCCGTATTTACTAAAGAGGTTTAAATTTAGACCAGGTCTAACTTGACAGTTATAAGTTTAAGATGACATTTTTCACAGTTGAACAAATAATTCTTCTAAATGTCACAATTACAAAATGACAGTGACATAAGCGAAATATAACTGGCGAACTAGGAGTTTTAAGTACTATGGCAACTAGACCTGGTCTAGCTCTTAAACATTTTTAAGTGAAAACTTAAAGTATATATATATATATATATATATATATATATATATATATATATATATATATATATATATATATATATATATATATATATATATATATATATATATATATATATATATATATATATATATATATATATATATATATATATATATATATATATATATATATATATATATATATATATATATATATATATATATATATATATATATATATATATATATATATATACAGGGTGTCCCGAATTGCAGTGTCCAAACTTTAACAGCACATTCTGCATTCAAAATAAGCCCTAATTTTCTATATAAACATATATCGGCAAATGCTTCGTTTTCGAAATACAAAGTTTTAAGAAAAAAATTGTTATTTAGTCATAACTTTTTTAGTACTTGAGATATTGTTATTAAATTTAGTAAACAGCCTTGGAGTAACAAAAGGCATTTTTTGATTTGAAATATTTTTTAATTCTTTATCAGTGGCGTCCGTACAGGATTTTTTATTGAATATTTTTGAAGAAAAAATGGTACGCTACAGCTTTTTCTGAAAACAAATATCATTCCTAAAATCCCCACTCAGTTTGGAGCAAATTTGATCCCTTGCCTTTTTTTCGTGCGATGCAAGGATTTCGAGTTAAAAACTAAAAACTATTTTTATGTATGGCGTAGTTAAAATTTCCATTATTGTTAATTATTTCAGTGGCAAAACCTTTAACATCTTGGTATGCCATGATTGCATTTTTGTGACAATTGAACAATTGCTAGTTTCGTCTTTAAAGTGTGACATTTGAGTTTTTAGAGTAAATAAATGTCAGGTACATTACAGTTTATACAAAAAGGTAATTATCAGTCTAACTAGTGATTTCAAAATGGTGTTATTCAGTAACTTTGAGTATGCTGATATTCATTTCGTTTATGGTTTCTGTAATGGAAATGCAAATGCAGCAGTACGGGAATACCAACGAAGATTTCCAAATAGAAGATTACCTTGCAAACAAGTTTTCATTAAAACGCATTTAATGTTTAGGAATTTTGGACTCAAAAAGAATCCGAGAAACGAAGGTAGGAGAAATGAACAATATCGAAACGTAATTTTAAATAAGTTTGACAACGGTAGGACATTAAGCCTACGAAGAGCAGCTCACAATTTACAAGGCAACGCAGTTTTTGTTTCTAAAAATAAGGTTCATCGCGTTTTGAGGAAAGATCACAGCAAGCCATTTCAGATGCAGCCAGTTCAAAACTTACAAGCTGGTGATGCCGAAAAACGTGTCAGCTTTTGCAATTGGTTTTTGCGCCAAAGAGGAAGACGAGAACTTCTCAAAAAAAAATTTATGGACTGATGAAGCCACATTTACCCGAAGCGGCTCAGCAAATTTCCATAATTTACGAATCTGGAGCCATGACAATCCACGTGTTGTACGAACTAGAGCATTTCAGCAAGAATTTTCTGTTAATGTTTGGTGTGGTGTAATAAATGAAATTTTTTGCGGGCCCCATATTCTACCACCACGCCTAGATGGACAGTTATTTAATGATTTTCTGGAAAATGAGTTATTTCAATATCTAGAAAATATTCCTCTAAATCTTAGAAACGAATTCTGGATTCAAATGGACGGGGCTCCCACGCATTTTGCACTTGTAAATCGCGAGTGGTTAAATAATAATTATCCAGAACGGTGGATTGGACGATTAGGAGCTAGAGCCTGGACACCACGTTCCCCTGACCTCACACCTGTCGACTTCTTTGTGTGGGGTTATTTGAAAAATTTAGTTTATTCCAGACCAGTTCATACAAGAGAAGAACTGATTCTAAGGATAGAGCAAGCCTGTGAAACTTTGCGAGCCAATACGAATTTTATACGCCATGCCACTGACACAGTTAAGACCAGATGCCGAAAATGTGTCGAAGTTAGAGGAGCTCATTTTGAGCAATTATTGTGAATTTTAAGGCCCACATTAATCCTTAATGATATTTAAAGTGCTCTATAATTTTTTTTCACGATCTAAGTTAATAAAAGTTATGAATTCTAGTTTTTGTAAAATTAATTACGAACTTAGTTAATAAAGAGTAGTTTCTGTAAAATGAAGTATCATCTTCAAAATTGAATTAATTCTAATTACCGTTTTACAAAATGAATCGACGATTTTAGAATTATACACTCATCTGTCATACTTTAAAGACGAACCTAGCAATTGTTCAATTATCACAAAAATGCAATCATGGCATACTAAGAGTCGACAATGAAGGAATGATGGTAAGTACCAAGGACATTAGATTTTAATAAGTTGCCTGCTAACTTCTGCGATGTCACCCTGATAACCCAAACATAATGCAAATCTCCATTACAACGGGTCGATGACGTCATCTCTCCTTAGTTGTCAGACAAGCTTTTATTTTAGAAACCCTACATACGTTGTTCAGAAATTATGAACTCACCCGGAATGCATGAAATAAATATCGGAAACCAAATAATTTTAAAAACTTGCTGTTACAATCCCACCTTAAAGGTTTTGCTACTGAAATTAACAATAATGGAAATTTTAACTATGCCATACATAAAAATGGTTTTTAGTTTTTTACTCGAAATCCTTAGACCGCACGAAAAAAAGACAAGGGATCAAATTTACTCCAAACGGAGTGGGGATTTTAGGAATGATTTTTGTTTTCAGAAAAAGCAGTAGCGTACCATTTTTTCTTCAAGAATATTCAATAAAAAATCCTGTACGGACGCCACTGATAAAGAATTCAAAAATATTTCAAATCAAAAAATGCCTTTTGTTACTCAAATGCTGTTTACCAAATTTAATAACAATATCTCAAGTAATAAAAAAGTTATGACTAAATAACAATTTTTTTCTTAAAACTTTAACACCCTGTATTTCGAAAACGAAGCATTTGCCGATATATGTTTATATAGAAAATTAGGGCTTATTTTGAATGCAGAATGCGCTGTTAAAGTTTGGCCACTGCAATTCGGGACATATATATATATATATATATATATATATATATATATATATATATATATATATATATATATATATATATATATATATATATATATATATATATATATATATATATATATATATATATATATATATAGATAGAGTGTAATTTAATTGATAGCTGAAAATGCAGGATATGATTTCTTAGCTTATTTAAGAAAGCAAAGTTCATATGAACATACGTCCTAAACCTCTCAACTTTTGAGCTACAGGGTGTTAAAGTTTTAAGAAAAAATTCGTTTTCTTATCATAACTTTAATACTGTTCTTAGCATTTTCATAAAATTTGGCACGCATCTTGCAACCCTTGCTCTGGTTTGTAACCGTAGGGTGCAAGATTGCTACGCTCTTATTTTTTTTTTTAATAATAAAATCGGAAATATTTTTATTAATTTACTGAAATAAAAAAACTCGCAAAGGTAATTAAAAAAAAAGGCAAAAGTATCAATAGACAAGCTCGTGGTCAACAGAGCATGCAATATCAATGCGTTTATGTAATGTTTATCCTGGAGAGTGGGCGTGAGAAAAAAATTAAAAGTAAAAAAGGTGAGCGCCACCAATTTATTACGGCCTAAATTGGAAAGCCCCTGGATGTGTTCGGCACGCACTTGTTCCTGATACTTTTATAAAATAAAAAAAAATGTAATTTAAAATTAAGAAGTTATTTAAAAAAAAACTGAAAAAGAAGATAAAATGTGAGCTAAATAAAACACACTAAATAAAAACAATAAAATCTATTTAATAAAAGTTGCTTTTTTTTAAATGCCTGTACAAAAAAAATACAAAGAAAAAATACACTAGTATGAAATAAAAAGGTTCACCAATTGTATAAGCGTCCCAGCGTGATACGTCACGGTAACCGGTGTAAGGTGTACCAGTAGACAAGACCTTAGAAGCTGTAGGGCGGAACGTTGCTCGTTCTCGTCAAAGGGAGAAGCCCCTTACTGGACCCTATTTAATAGGGTTTAGTTCGCTCCAGACAGGAAGACTTCTTCACAACGTGGCAGAAAAATGGCGCCCCGCTACAACTTCAGCACCAAAAATCCTCTCGATTACTTGGAGGTTACAAAATATTATAAAATTCACAAATACAAAACCCCAAGTAAATTAGTACGAAGCTGAGGAGAAATCCCACTAACGGATTCCCAAGAAAAACTTTTTATTTTTCTCCAGTTCGCGCTGAAGACCTTTCGATGTTACAGGAGACCAGACAAGTGAAGTAAAAAAGTAGTTCCTTCCTGGAACCAGCTCCGTTGTACCTTCTAGAATTTACTCAACTCGGAGGCCGAACTATCATTGGTCAGATTGCCAATAGGTGACATCAGTGTTGTCAACAGGAACTCGGAATGATTTAAAATAGGGATTGCATGGCAAGAAAAACGATCACGATGGTTTATAATTCAAACGGCAACCACCTGAGAATAAACTTGGCAACAGTTGGGATCTTAGCATGCGCCTACTGAATGAGGGTATATCGGATGCAGCGAGTGACAGCGCATAGGAAGTGACACGTCCCATAACCCTAAATTATACTGTGAACTAGGCAAAACGAATAGTAAACAAACATCTATCTTCCAGCTTCCAAAACTTACATAATTAGAATAATAGTTGAAAAGGCTATCCCGAAAAATCAACTTGCAACTAAAACAGTGAACAAAGCTACGGGGAATTGATTTCAAATCGGGAAGTGGAAAAACTCTGACAACGAAAGGTAGCTAGGCTTAATTTAAATGAAAATTTTCCAACAATACAATATAAATAAATTTGTTATTTTACCATTAAGAGTTTTATTCATAACAAAATATTTTGGGCAATTCACAGAAGACAAAAAATAGTCCAGTAATAATTCAGGACATAAAAGGGTCTAAATACTCATGCAATCAGGAGAAAATGATTGAAAAAGGAAATATTTAAGGAAGTAATTTGGTTTTCCCAAAACACTACACAGAACCGATTTAGAAAAAAAAGGTATGAATAATTGATTTTAAATCGAGAAATTTAATGTGTTTATAGAGCAAAGTTAAGTGAAACATTTGTACTAATATTGCCCTTATGTGTTAGAAATCCAGGGCTAAAAGGGAACACAATTAACATAGGGTAAATTTAAAATAAAGTAACAAGCATGTATTGGCCTAAAAACAATCTTATATATATCCAAAATAGAAATATTTATCAAAGTAACCGTGCTTCATAAACAAATTCCTAGATATGAGTGTTAATACAAAATATCGACTTTACATGCAAAAAAAAAATCGGTGCATTAATGCCAGTATTTTATTATTTACAGCAACAGAAAAGATATGTTTGGACCCAAAAATAGAGGTTTGAAGTCGAAAATGCAGCATCCTGACAAGATTATCGAAAGGCCAAGCGTTGCATAAAGGAGGCAAAACAGGTTTTCAAGACTGCTAAAATTAAATTCTTATTTACTCTGTAATATTAAGAAATAAATATCTTTAGATGTTATTTGGGTTTCGTTTTTTAAATAAATATAATTTTAACTGATGAATGATATTGTATGAATCTAGGCATCGCCATCCATGTAACAACATTCGAACTTGCAGTAAATCGTTTCTTTAGAACGGGGTGGTGCACTACTTTAGTTTAAGAATACTGATAGTTGTTGATAATAGGTGGCGCTATACATACCGATTAATCATTATAGTATAATCCGGTATAACAAATGAAATCTTCGCTTGAGATATGGGTAATCTAACTAAACTACAAAAACCAATATATAATTTAAATAAACCGCACATATCAATTATTAAAAATTAACACTATAAGAGTACATTATAAATGTTAAATTTAAAGATTAAACTATGTAACAAAATTAAAGTGTTACAATCTACTAAGCACCAATAGGCATTTTTTCACGTAGAAGACTTTTTGATAATTTTACCAGTGGCGTCCGTACGGAATGTAGACCGGAGATTTTTAAAAAAAAAAGTATGGTACGCCACTGCTTTTTCCGGAATTAAAAATTATTTTTGAAATTCTCATTTGTTTTGCGACAAATTTAATTTCTTAACCTTTTTTCGTCCGACGTCCGCTTTAAAAAAATAAAAATTGTTTTCATGCATTTGTGGTATAACGCAATTATTTTAAACTAGTAGGCTGGTGCCCTATTTTGTTTCTAAAATAATGACATTTGATCAATTACAATAAGTTGACATCTCACGGTGTATTTGTGGCCCCTTCTGCGTCCATTGCTGTCTTGTAATCTTCAAGACTTACTTCTTTTTAGTAACGTAGTCGGGTACACGCTCGGCCTTTTTGGTCAATTCTACACCTCCATTTACACAATAAGCTTTCGCCGCTGTTCCAATAACCCAAATAATTTCTGCATATTCATCTGTGATTCGATCCAAAACAGATGAATTTACAACTAACTTTATGTAGGTTATGCTGTAAGTAGCTGGAGGTATCAAATCTGTCTAAATTTTCAATCATCTAGAAATTTTCGGTGTTAATTTGCAAAATGAGAGTCAGTATCTGTTTAAAATAAGACACCATTATTCCCGTTTAATATACCCGTACAGAAACTCATACATAATAGTCTTGGAAATATCCAAAATGGAAAAATCGACATAAATAGTTTTATACATGCCTTTCTGAATAGCAACCACATTTTCAGTAAAAATAGCTCGATCCTTAAAATGAGGTTCCGCCATCAAAGCGTCTGTCCTGAGTCTCCTACCTACATTTCCCTAATGGTCAACCAGTTTTTGTTCACACTCTCCATGGTTTTTTTTCTGAACACGGCATTATTCATTAGCTTAAAAACATGTTTTGAGCTTTATTTCTTAATGTTTATATCGATATATTTCTCAAGCCAGGGAAACTGGTCGAAAGAAAGAACGCGATAAATTTTGGTAAGCCTTAACCCATGGTCTAAACATTGTCGCAAATTTTGAAAATGAATAATTAATTTTGGAATTAATTTTTAAATATTAGCCTTTGCATGTTCTGGCTTGATGGATTGCGGACCAAAAGTTAGTTCATTATGTAAATAATGCAACTCATGGCTGCATGGCTCATGGCAGGTTAGTAGCACCTAAGTACATGATGTAGGAGGTGGGTTTGAAAGCGTCACAATGAGGAATACATTTATTATTAGCGCAAGCTTTCCTAACGCTACACTGAGCGACTCCCCCGCAAAATTCAGTTTTCAGAAAGTGTACCATATCTATATATGTGACCAACTCTAGCTTTATGCGCCCAGAGCGGCGTTTCAGGGAAGCATTGGCGCAGTGAAATGCTTCGCAGGATCTAGCCCATAGTCACTTCTCTGAAATTTTCTAATACATCTGAGGGCAACGTTAGATTTTAAATTGGATGTAGGTGGTGGGCTAAAATTGATCAAATGAAACATTTTTCGTCTGTATATTGAATATTCAGGATAGTCAACTTTCTCTCAATCTTCTTTAGAAATAGAATGCTTTCATAGGATTCTACTTATTTACATTTAAATCTAGGTAGAGGAGTTGCTGCAGAGCCCAACCTGTAAAGTATTTAATCCTGTAAAAAATATAAATGTTAAAATAACCACTATCGAAATATTGAAAATTGCTTATAGATTTCACACAAAATATATATTTGGATATAAAATATATCTACCACTTTCTTTATCCTGGAATTGCGATGTCTTTTTCTCCAGGATAGCTGTGAATTGGTTGAACAACTCCTCCAGATCGATGTTCCCGTTCACCAGTCGGAACTTGGTGTTGAAGGACTTGACCTCTTCTACGTCTTTGGTGGGCAGCAGGAAGCGGTCGAAAAGCTCCACACCGACTTTAAAGTGTTCAAGTTTTCTAGCTGTTGGTGATATGGAGACTCGTCAGATTCCCAGGCCATCAGTTTAGAGGAATCTCTAGCGCAATATCTCGTTGAAACGAAAAAATTAAAAGATAAATGTAACGAAAAATAAAAGTATACTAATGACTGTCCCTCAAGCCTTACCTTCATCATAGAAACTGTTGGGATCTCCACCGCTGGTAGTGTGGGGGCTTGATGTATTTCTCTCTCATGTCTCTGGAGAGCCCCCTCTAACTTTAAAATCCCACAGCACTTGTCGCAGATTTTCACTGCAATTCTGCGGCCTTCATGACTCTTCAAGCTGTCCTTTCTGGCGAAGGAAGGGAAACAGAATTCGCAAGTAAACATTTTTCTGTAAAATTAACTAAAATTAATATATGGCTTAAATTATTTATTACATCAAATTGGAAAAAATAAAATGCTAATGATTAAATAAATAATGAATGATGAATAACTTTGCTCAACTTTATTTAATCTTTGTTCATGTTGAGCTTTGTTTAATTTTATACTTATTCTTTTTTAACTTAATTTTATTTTATTTTTTATTACATTTTATTTAACTGCATTTTATCTTCGTTTAATTTTATTTAGCCTTATATTATATTTATTCACCTTTTTTAGATTTTATTTGACTACATTTTATTTAACTTTATTTTATCTTTGTTAAACTATATTTAAATTGTTTTAATTATATCTAGCTTTATTTCATATTTAATCGCCTTCTTTAGTTTTTTTTACTTTATTTTATCCTTGATAAACTTCATTCAAATTTTACTTAGCTTTATTTTATATTTAATCTTTTTTTTTAATTTTATTTGTACTCTATTTTATTTACTTAAAGTTTATTTAACTTTATCTTCTTTTACTTTATTTCATATTTGTTAAACTTTATTTAGTTTATTAATAGTTAAAAACCAAAACAAAAACTAAAATGATAAATAACTAAAAATATTTTGTAACCGTTTAACGAAAAAATATACTTACATATATTTAAGCTGATGAACACTCACACAAACACGTACGGTAGGTAGGTATGAATAACTCAAACTAAATACTGATGAAGTGAAATTGCTCTTTTATAGTCGTTTAAATCAATTTCATAAAATGTGTGAAATAATAATTACTACATCAAAACATGTTTTTAATGCGGCTGAATGCCGCACTAATTAGAAAGTTCTAGAATTCTACTCAATAAATATTTATTATAAAAATTCCACTACATGAACGGGAAAACATTGTTATTAATTCTATTAAATTAATATATGAAAATATGTTGTTTTGAACGCTTCTGAATAACTAATTAGTATAATGTGTCTTCCTGGAATATTACTCAATAATAAATTAGTTGTATATCAACGTGGTTCTCTTAAAGATAATTTAATATTTTGAATAACACTAAATGCATAGGTAATATAAGAATTTGAGCTTTTGAAAAGTAGTAAATGCACAGGTAATATTTTCCTTGTGTTTATGCCTAGGTTCAACAGAAATACCTTTGACAAATTTAAAAAACTTATACAGGGTGTTTCAAAACAAAAGACCAGAAATATCTTGCATATTTTTTCCTTACTGCATCGTAATCTAACAAGCAAATATTTTTCACAGACCGATAGAGAGCGTTAAGATCTATCACATACCTAAATCATAACCTGCTATATCACTCCGTTTAGAGGCTATAATAGCTAAAAACTATTGGCTTTGTTTCCTACTAGAGCACTGGTGTCTCCAGAATTACGTTTTTTTCCCTTCCTACACGGCCATCTCGGCAAAAAATTATAGCTTAAGACAGGCTCGGCCGATCGGTGCCAAACTTTTCTTCAAAATACGTAAAACGTCACCCTGTATGGGACCAAGACCCACTCTACTAGAAAGTCTGGAAGCGGGCATCGGTGAGTTATCATAAGTAGTTATTCCCGCAATGAACAGCTGGAGTTGGGATGTCACGGCTGCCATATTGTTAGGCACTGTCACGTCAATGTTCACTTTTCGAAGTTTGTTTACATTGATTATTCGTAAAATTAGTTCTTTTTTCCTGGTTTTTCAACTAAATTTTTAATTTTTGTTACATGTAAGTATACTTACGAATAACTACAAGTGCGTATTGTCGATTTTTAATAAATAAAGCTTGATTTTTTACTTAAATAACCAGAGTTAATAGATATATGTGTATTTTGACTACTTTATAGATTATTATAGCAACGAAATCAGGTTCTCAGCAATAATTGAAGCTTTTGCAAAGAGGAAGAAAACGCGGTAGATTCACACCGTGTGATGGTTTTGATGGGAACTTCCTATAATCAAAGGGAATGCTCTTGTAAATATAAGAGAGATCGTGTTTGGAAGGTTGAGGTAAGGGCTCTTTATACATTTTAGGCACATATTCATATTGTAAAAAATATTTAATGTGTTAAAACAGTATTTAATTTTGAAAAGATTGTTACTAATTTTAACATACTTTGTCAATAATATATTTTTGAATTTGTTACTTGCAGATTAAACTTGATGAATGACATTGAGGAATCTATGAGCAAATGCGCTCTAGATGTCACTTGTTGTGTCATCATATGGCTACATTGCTAATATTTTCATACCACAATATATCCGTAACAGATGAAGCAAAAACCATAGATGATTGTTTGGCAGAAAACGGTACACGAAAGAAAACATTTCTGAAATATGCCAGAAAACAGTAGGTCAATTGGGAAATGAAACCTGGTTAGTTGCAAGGAAGAACCGTTTGACTTCCACGAATTTTGGTTTTGTCCTGTATGACAAATAAATATTCATTATATAAACAACTCACAGGTAATATATACTTGATTTTTAATAATTATTCATTCACATGGTATATTAATTCATAACTTTTATTGCGCTTTAAAAGTTGTATTGTGTTTCAGTTACTATTACTTACTACTTACTATACTACTATATTGTATGTATGTATATATCTAAAGTATACGTTAAAAAGTTATTTACCATAAGCATCATGAAACGGATTAATTTTGTATATTTTGACAGCCTTCTCAAATGAAAATACCTTTTTTCCACCACTGAACATCTTGCTTGCCCCTCCCTGTATTTTGAAAAATGTCCTCTAAGCGCTGAACTTACATACTAAAGGTACACCACACTCCCGTGTCTAAATGTTGTTATCCCTCCCCCTTCGGAAGCCCTTGGCCGTTAATTTGAGCTAGGTCATATTGGATGATATTTTAATTAACTCACTAGTAAAAGACACTGGTTTTATTGTACAAAAATGTATAAATATCCTTTGCCAAATATAGGACAATTCTTAATTACTGCCTATGGCAATATCTGAATATTATCATTGGCTATTTCCGAACTGACATTTGCAGACTAATGAATATTTATCTGCTGCCTCTAGTTTTTTTTTAATTCTTTTCAATAAGAAATACTTTAGATGGCATAAAGACCATACAGTGGGGGCAATAACACAAAAAATAACACATATCATTTTTAACTGGAAATAAAAAACCGTAAAATATGTTTTTTTATCATAGTCCCTACAACAAATTATATATAATAAAATGTTTACATAAACCTTTATCTTGACCTTAATTATAAAAACGTACTTTTAGCCAGTTATTTAAATATAAAATAGGCTGTGCTAAATCCGAGCCCTTAGAGGTAGTAAATTCAAGCTCTTCCCACCAGTTTACGTAAGCGACAAAAAAATAATTTCACAAATCAACTTTGGGAAAATTTAGGAAATAGGAAATATAGTAAACTATTTTTCTTACAACCACAGAGTCTTCAGTAAGACTTTATTTACTTTTTAACACTAGTATTGAAAAACTGAGTAATTGATTTGAAATAGATTAAAAGTTGTCTTTAGCTTTTTTTTTACTTATTATCTTTCAAATACTATAGTACTGAATTTTTTTTAACACACGTGTGATATAAAGCACTTTCAGCATAAACAGTGGTTTTTCGTCAGTTTCATATGTGGCTGCATGACAAAAAGTTTTGTCTAACAAATTTACTTCAATTCCAATTTTTAGGAAAACATTACGCAACAAAACCTGCTTCTGTAAAATTAGTTGAAAAGAGAAACAACTAGTTTTTTTATGAATTTTCTAGTTCTTGTAAAACCTTTTACTTTCCTGTCAGAGGAAGGATTTTCTTAATCTGGAGTAATAATCTATTATTTATTATAATACACTAACAAACCAAATATCTTTAACAAAATGAAACAATATTTAACATTTTTATCACACTTTTATTCTGACTAATTAACAGATACACAATATATACATACATATGTACAACTTAAACTACGGAAAAAAAACTTATATAATATTAAAAAGCTAATAAGATTTTGCAAAATAGAAGAATAATAATTATATAAAATATACAATGTTACATACATTTAGATTGATTCTATTCTTGCTATCAGAATCTGCAAAAATCGAGAAGTTTGTTAATTTACCATGTATTAAATTTAGCAGAAAGTTACAATGCCAAAGTTAGAATTTTGGTTCGAGGAGATTTTAAGGTAGACTTTAATAAAGTAGATGATAGTTATAGTACAACTGAGATGTTAACTATTTTTTTCTTTTGGTTTCATCTAGCTCATACACAGCCCAACTCGTGAAAAGTGAATTGTTTAAACAATATTTTTATTAATTTTGAAATAAATGGGGTTCAAGATCGGGTGTTCTGATCATAAAGCTCAGATTGTGGAAGTGGGATTTGTCTCAATAGGAGTGCAGATGTATAAACGTATATATAATCAAGATAAACATCAAACCTTTTATAATTACCTTTCACAAGAAAGTTGACAAAATGTGTATGAGGCTGATTTAGTAGAGTTGAAATATATATATTCTTTTCATTACTTTTACAACCTGTACTTTCCATTAAAATTAAATAATAACTGGGGCCACATAAATTTAATATGAATGGTTGGGTTACTGAAGAGGTTAGAGCAGTAAAGCAAACATTTATGTTATGCTATGAATGCTTTTGTTGGAGTAAAATCTCTTATTATTGCATGAAGCCACTTCTTTCGACTTTCTTCCTCCTTTGGAAACCCAAAAATGAACCTTAGATCATTTCGGATAGTTTCCATTGCAGTTAGGTACACAACAAATAAAGGGCATTGTTGTAAATTAAAAGATTTCTTTGAAAATCCACTTTTTATTAGAATTCAAGTGTTAACCTCACTACCACAAACTTCTATTTTGACGAAAGTTTTACAGTACTAGTCTCAAAACTAATAGCACTAACACAAATATATACAGAAATAGTTAAAAACTACTAATGTTCTAATTTATTTGTAAAAAACACGTCGTTAACGAATATATAAATAGCAGTTAACAACAAAAATTAACTACTAGTGATGGCTCATCGAAACGGCCGTTTCCAAGTTTTCTAGTAGAGACAATGTTAATCGGACCCTCACTCATGGCTGATAGGTGACCTTGACAAATGACAGTTGAGAAGGGCAGGAATAAATATATATATATATATATATATATATATATATATATATATATATATATATATATATATATATATATATATATATATATATATATATATATATATATATATATATATATATATATATATATATATATATATATATATATATATATATATATATATATATATATATATATATATATATATATATATATATATATATATATATATATATATATATATATATATATATATATATATATATATATATATATATATATATATATATATATATATATATATATATATATATATATATATATATATATATATATATATATATATATATATATATATATATATATATATATATATGTATTTATATATATATATATATATATATATATATATATATATATATATATATATATATATATATATATACAGGGTGCCTCCGGTTAAGTCGGCACCATTGCTAACTTCCTTATTATTGGAGATATGAGGTCGGTTAAATTAGCAAACTAGTAGCATTTTTTCTGCTGATTAAGATAGTGAAATCAGAAAAACAATTGAACATCGCGTCTTCGAGTTATTCCAAAAAATTTATATTTTTTCAATGGAACACCCTGTATATTTTTCGACATAACGTTAGCAAATCGTCCTAAGAATAAAAAAGTTCATATGCACTATCTGCCTAAACCTAATAATAACAAAGTTATAACGATATTTTACTAACAGTCAAGTTGGCCATGAAATTAAAAATAAAAACAATTGATTGGGTGGCTTGGCGATATAAATGACAGTTTGTAGATGAGGGGCGTTTTGTTGTAGCAGAAAAATAATATATTTACAGTTTTAGTTGCTAAAGCTTGTTTTAAAATGTTGTTCACGCATATTGAAAAATGTGATATGTTAGAAACATACCTTATGTGTAGGAAAAATAGTACTATGGCAATACAAGAATACCGCCGAAGATTCCCTACTCGCAATTTACCGGACAGGAGGTATTTTTTAGTTCTCTATAGAAAATTTAGAAGTAACGAGGAGGTTTTTAAAAAGACAAGGAAGAGAAAACCTTTTATAATAAGCGTAGACGTTGAAATTACCATATTAGCCTATTTTGAAGCACACAAAGAATACTCAACAAGGGATTTAGCAAGAGATTACGGTGTTAGTTTAGTGACAATATGGCGGATCTTAAAGAAGCACAAGTTTATTCCGTATAAGTACCGGCCAATTCAAACATTGTTGCCTGGTGATAATGAAAGAAGACTTGCGTTTTGCCATTGGTTGCATCATGTTTATGAAAGAAATAATGACATTTTGAAGAACATTATTTGGAGCGATGAATCCAATTTTTCCAACAAAGGTATGTTCAATCGCAAAAACGTCCATTATTGGTCGCAAGAAAATTTATTTCTCACTGATCCCAGAAATCCTCAGCATCAATTTAGTGTCAATGTTTGGTGTGGTATGAGAGGAAGCGAAATACTTGGACCTGTATTTTATGAGGGTACTTTGACAGGAAGGAGATATGTTGACCTGATAATTTCTGGGGCGTTAGAAGAATATTTGGACGGCGTCAATTTGGCTACACGACAACTAATTTACTTCCAGCAAGATGGGGCCCCACCTCATCAGTTTGGTGATGTAAGAATGATGTTGCAGAGATTATTTGGAGACAAATGGATTGCCACAAATGGTCCAGTTCGCTGGCCACCTAGATCCCCAGACATAACTCCTCTTGATTTCTATTTTTGGGGTTACGTGAAAAATGAAGTTTATAAGAAGAAATATGCAAATTTGGAAGAACTGAAAATTGAAATAAGGAGAATAATGGCGTCTATTGATGGAAGGACAATTTTAAAGGCGACGAGGCATGTGCTAAAATGTGTCCGAAAATGCATAGAACAAGATGGTGATGTGTTTGCTCATTTACTGTGACAGTTAAATCTAACCAATTAAGTAATATTGTTTTTAATTGGAATTTCATGGCCAACTTGACTGTGAGTAAAAATATCGTTATAACTTTGTTGTTATTAGGTTTAGGCGATTAGTGCATATGAACTTTTTTATTCTTAGGACGATTTGCTAACGTTATGTCGAAAAATATACAGGGTGTTCCATTGAAAAAATATACATTTTTTGGAATAACTCGAAGACGCGATGTTCAATTGTTTTTCTGATTTCACTATCTTAATCAGCAGAAAAAATGCTACTAGTTTGCTAATTTAACCGACCTCATATCTCCAATAATGTTTTATATATATATATATATATATATATATATATATATATATACCATATATATATATATATATATCATATATATATATATATATATATATATATATATATATATATATATATATATATATATATATATATATATATATATATATCCATATATATATATATATATATATATATATATATATATATATATATATATATATATATATATATATATATATATATATATATATATATATATATATATATATATATATATATATATATATATATATATATATATATATATATATATATATATATATATATATATATATATATATATATATATATATATATATATATATATATATATATATATATATATTCATATATATATATATATATATATATATATATATATATATATATATATATATATATATATATATATATATATATATATATATATATATATATATATATATCATATATATATATATATATATATATATATATATATATATATATATATATATATATATATATATATATATATATATATATATATATATATATATATATATATATATATATATATATATATATATATATATATATATATATATATATATATATATATATAGGGTGGCCCAACGAAAAGGTCCCACCCTTATTTATGACTTTCCTGGTATATTTTGGGAAAAACGCTTGGACACGTCAATTTTGATTTTTAGGGGGACGTCTTTTCATGTATGATTGTATAATACAGGGTGTTCCAAAAATAAGATATCGCATTACACTTGACATTTTTAAATGGAAACCCCCAATT
The DNA here is from genome assembly GCA_030620095.1 of Kuschelorhynchus macadamiae. NCBI lineage: Eukaryota > Metazoa > Arthropoda > Insecta > Coleoptera > Curculionidae > Kuschelorhynchus > Kuschelorhynchus macadamiae. Next base: position 211,256 of record JAUTXW010001068.1, read on the forward strand.
TTTTTTTCTATTTTTGGATTCTCCAGGAAGTTTTTAGTAACTTTTGTATAATAGAGTTTATACCTATCTTCAACCATTTTGAAGTTTTTTTAATTTTTTTTATAAAATTCGCCTCATTTAATTTAGTACTGATAATACGGAAAAAAATAATAATCACCGATACCAGCAAGAAATTTAGCATCCGTCAATGTCATCGTAAATCATAGAACAACTTTATCTTTGATTTGAAATCGTTAAGTTGCCTAGTTCTATTATAATATTTTGCAATGATTTATTCAATTCAAGAAAGGGTCGAAATAACGAAACTGTATTATCAAAACGGAAGCATTGCAAGAGCTACCGCCCGGTTGTTTAATGCGTTACATCCAGACAAAAATATTAACCATAAGTATGTGGCTAAATTAATAAGAAAATTTGAAGCAACTGGATCTGTATCTAATATTCGCCGGAATCAGGAAAATCGTCCAAGTAGAAATGAAGCCAGAGAAATAGCAGTTTTGGGACACGTGGCTCTTGACAACACCCAAAGTACTCGTGGTCTGGCTACTTCTTCAGGATTTACACGCTCAACAGTGCAAAGAATTTTGAAATCCTATAAATTTCACCCGTACAAAACTAAACTTGTCCATGAGCTTAATGAAGACGATTATGATAGAAGGTTGGAGTTTTGCGAATTAATGACACAACGTTTGAACAATAACCCAAATTTGTTATTTAACATTTGTTTTTCGGATGAATGTACCTTCTATTTACATGGTGCTGTAAATAGACATAATTGTCGATATTGGAGCGACTCGAATCCACATTTGTTTCGAGAGGTACATTCGCAATACCCACAAAAAATTAATGTCTGGGCCGGCATTTTCGGAAATCATATTGTAGGACCTTTCTTTATTCCTGGAAACTTGACGGGGGAGTTGTACTTGGACATGTTGGAAAATACAATAGAGCCACGAATAACCGAAATAATAGAAAATGAGGTTAATTATAATGAAAATTTTCTTCATTTCCAACAAGATGGTGCACCACCGCACTATGTAGCTCCAGTACGACAGTTTTTGGACACCCATTTCCCAAATCAGTGGATCGGACGGCGCGGCCCCATTGAGTGGCCACCAAGGTCTCCGGACTTGAGTCCTTTAGATTACTTTCTTTGGGGACATATAAAAAGTAAGGTTTTTAGTACGAAGCCAGACTCCATCCAAGATCTTCGGGAGCGGATCACGGCGGAATGCAGACAAATAACTCCAGAAATGTGTGAAAATGTTAGGAATAGATTTGAGCAAAATATTTATTATTGCATGGAGGTAAACGGACACCACTTTCAACATTTATTACCACATTGACTTTTTGACACATTGTAGCTAAGTAACTAATTTTTGTTTAAATTTTAATGTGAATGTAAAACTGTAAATGGTTTAGTGTTCCTGATTCCGGCGAATATTAGATACAGATCTAGTTGCTTCAAATTTTCTTATTAATTTAGCCACATACTTATGGTTAATATTTTTGACTGAATGTAACGTATTAAACAACCGGGCAGTAGCCCTTGCAATGTTTCCGTTTTGATAATAAAGTTTCGTTATTTTGACCCTTTCTTGAATTTAATTTATCAATACTTGATATTATTCAATTATTCAAATAACTTCAAAATGGTTGAAGATAGGTATAAACTCTATTATACAAAAGTTACTAAAAACTTCCTGGAGAATCCAAAAATAGAAAAAAAATTGGGGGTTTCCATTTAAAAATGTCAAGTGTAATGCGATATCTTATTTTTGGAACACCCTGTATTATACAATCATACATGAAAAGACGTCCCCCTAAAAATCAAAATTGACGTGTCCAAGCGTTTTTCCCAAAATATACCAGGAAAGTCATAAATAAGGGTGGGACCTTTTCGTTGGGCCACCCTGTATATATATATATATATTCATATATATATATATATATATATATATATATATATATATATATATATATATATATATATATATATATATATATATATATATATATATATATATATATATATATATATATATATATATATATATATATATATATATATATATATATATATATATATATATATATATATATATATATATATATATATATATATATATATATATATATATATATATATATATTTATATATATATATATATATTTATATATATATATATATATTTATATATATACATATATATTATATATATATATATATATATATATATATATATATATATATATATATATATATATATATATATATATATATATATATAAAAGTTATTTAACTTAAAATACAGTTGCCCTCGAGCCCTGTGATTGCTCTCAAGTGTCCCACTCCGCCTGCTGTATCTGCCCCTGTTATCAGGTGCCTCACCAACGTACGCCGAATGATCCTTTTAGTTGCCTGGAAGAACAGCAACAAGTGGCTTATACAAACATTAACAAGTGGCTTATGTTAATTCCTTCGCCATAAAACTTATAAATAAAATTAATTTGACCCACAGTATTATATTTTGGACCAAAAGATAATTCACATATGAAGAGTTAGAAAAATGGTTAAATTTGGAAAGTTGAAGGGATTGTCATTAGTTTTTGTTGACACATTTATTTGCCTTTCAGTAGATAGTTTCCCAAAAACATTTATTGATGAAATTTTATTTGAAAAATTTCAAATTTTTAAGGAAAATTGGGTCAAACATAATAAAATTGGGAAATTGTCTAATTTAAGATTGTATAATTTTGATTGCAGTATTATCGAATCCAGCTACGTTTTTTCGATAATTCTTTAAATATATCTTTTCCGCCCTTGACAAAAATGTTAGTAAATATCAAATTGTTTTGTAGTTAGTATCCCAAGATAGAGAAATTTGATAAGAATGGAGTACTCGCGACTGGAAAGATCGCACATATCTGAAAATTAACGCACTGTAAAATAAACAGTCAAACTGACGTAATGCAATAAAAAGATATTTTAGACTTGCCTGTTCGAAGAGAAGTCTTAACTGTTTTTCAGACTCTCCAATCCATTTACTTAACAAGTCAGCACCTTTCCTCATGAAGAAAGATACTTTTCGTGTTCCAAAGCTGCATTCATTGGCTAGAGCTCTTGATATCAAAGTTTTACCAGTACCAGGAGGGCCGTGAAAAAGAACTCCTCGAGGAGGTTGAACCTAAAAAGGGATACTCTACTGGTTAATATGACGATATTAATAGTCATATATTGATCGAAAGGTGAAAAATCAACCATTCTTAGTTGGAAAGCATTAAAATCTAAAAATATATAGTACATACAACATCCAAATAAATTTCATTTTATTTCCCTGATTCTGGGTGACGCTCCATATGTTGAGACATGGGGTCAAAATTATCTTTAACAAAACACTAGAAACGGAGTAATTAATATTGCAATGTACGTTTCATAACCTACATGCAATGCAATCCAAATAACTTAAAATTTGAGATGAAACCGATTCGGAATCTTAAATCTAATATACCGATGCACTCAGAAGTTAGAGAAGGCGTGTACTTATTACTAAGTACATACCCGGCTATGCTAAAGATTATAACTTATATATATATATATATATATATATATATATATATATATATATATATATATATATGATATATTTCGATTTTCATGCTGCTTACGGATTTAACGCAGCAGAAGTGGAAGCGGATCTTGCAGCCTATGGATCCTACATATCTTCGGAGAGATCGATCCATCTTCAGAGGACCAGAGAATGCCATAAAAACTATTTTACCAGCAATTCTCCCAAAAAAAATTTTTAGAAAACACGACGTGTCCTGAGGAACTAGATTCCTCAAAACTTCCTGTTGTTACTAGTCTTAATATGGTTCTAATTAATATTGGAATATTTCTGGAAGAATTGGAGTTCCCCCAACTTGTTGCAATTACTGAGCACTGGCTGAATCTAAACGAACCCTTTTATATTGAGAGGTATACCACAATAGCTAGATATGACAGAAAAAACTCAGCTCATGGGGGAACACTGATTCTATCCCTAAATGGAGATTTCATGTCGGTATCTAAATATGATCATTTGTTAGCGGATGGCTCTTTTGAATTCTCTATGGTATATAATCAAAACCTTGATCTTTATGTAATTTGTATTTATAGATCACCAAACTCTGATGTACAATCATTTTTAAATAGCCTGGTAAGTTTGCTAGACAGTCTACCGATTAAAGGTAAAAAAATTCTATGCGGGGACTTTAATATTGACTATGCTACTGTTTGTGCCATCCAGAAATATCTAATTTCTATATTCAACTCTTTCGGTCTTTCAATGCATGTATCCTCGCCAACTAGAATTTCAAAAAACTCTTCTTCTATCATCGATTACATGGCGTCTGATTTTTCTCCATCAGAGGTGCAATCACAGGTCTATCACTCAGGTCTTTCCGATCACGAGGCGGTAATTTCCAGGTTTAGTTTACCTATTAGGCCCTTACCAAGATCTCGCCATCGGGGCAGAATTTTCTCGGCCGCAAATTTCTCAGTATTTCATAATATTTGCTTTAACACCAATTGGAATTTTGAATCTGATAATGTCAACACAAACTTCAGAACTTTTTAAACCTAAGCGGCATAAACCGTGGACCACGAAAGGAATACGAATTTCTGCTAAAAATATGCGCTCGCTCTCATATATAAAAAAATTCACCGACTCCTTTCTTATTCTCGACTATATCTTTAATTATAGGAGGATCTACACTACTCTTATTAAGTCAGCAAAATTACACTACCGAAAACGTCTAACAAACTCTAATAACGTTTCAAAAGAAACCTGGTCCATCATCAATAACCTCAGAAACAAATCAAACCCTGTGACTCAGATCTTGCCAGGGGCTAATGATCTAAATGATTATTTTATTAATGTAAGCAAAAATGTTACCTCTAGTATCTCGCCAAGTTTGGACCCTCTTTCGTTTCTCCCTCCTTCAAAAAATTTAGCTGATAGCTTTTTCTTAAGTCCCGTTAGCAACACTGAACTATTGAAGGTAATAAATAATATCAAAAGTAAATCTTCGTGTAGCACTGATGGCCTATCAATTAGAATATTCCTGAACTTGCCACTCCCAGTCATAGAGGCCCTTACAACATTAATAAATGAGTCCTTTATAAAAGGTGTATTCCCTGATTGCCTTAAAACAGCTATAATTATTCCACTTCATAAAGGCGGCGAAAAAACTAACTCTTGCAATTATCGCCCAATTGCACTACTACCAGTGCTATCAAAAATCATCGAAAGGCTACTGAAGAACCGTCTTATGCCATTTCTCCTGAAACATCAGATAATATCCCCGGAGCAGTTCGGATTTCTACCCAACAAGTGCACCAGTGACGCCATGTTCACGTTGCTTAGAGGCGTCTACTTATCTCTCAATAATAACCACCCAACTTCCTCAGTTTTTTGTGACTATGCGAAAGCCTTTGATTGTGTTAGTCATGAAATTCTGATAAACAAACTAAATTTTTATGGAATTCGTGGTACTTCTTTAAATTGGTTCAAATCTTATCTTGGGAAAAGGCAACAACTTGTAAGGGCTAATGGTTCCGATTCTGATTGTAAGTTGATTACAAGTGGAGTCCCTCAAGGTTCAATCTTGGGACCTATTCTTTTTTTGTTATACATTAATGATATCACGAACCTTAAAATTAATGGAAGAATCTCCCTTTTTGCTGATGACACAAGCATAACATGGAGTGATTTTGATACAACGTCTTTTCACTCTAGTATCTCCAAAGACTTGGTTATAATTAAGGCTTGGTCCGATTCCAATATGCTTTGTTTTAACGTCGATAAAACGGTGGCGTTATCTTATAAGGGAACTTTACAACCACTTCAGGTACATAACAGCAATATTGAATACGTAGAGTCGGTTAAATTCCTGGGTTTAAATATAAATAACAATCTAAAATGGTCTAATCATATTGACACCTCAACTAAAAAACTTTCTACCGCCTGCTTCGCCATTCGATCAGTTTCAAAAGAACTAGACGTTCATTCTGCCAGACTTACTTATTTCTCTTTATTTGAATCCCACCTCCGCTATGGCCTTCCCTTTTGGGGCTGCTGTACCACCGAGCAATTTCGTAGTATTTTTATGCTTCAAAAGAGAGCCATTCGTTATTTGTTTGGTCTAAATAATAGAGCTCACTGCCAATACTATTTCAAAAAACATGAAATATTAACACTTCCTGCATTATTTATTTTGGAAACGGTATGTTTGCTGAGAAAACATATAAACACCCTCCCAGAAAGGCCACAACATGTATACCCTACCAGAAACTCTAGGCATGATATTTATCTTCCCATTCCTTCCACAGAATTAATAAAAAAATCAATTATTTACAACGCCATAAAACTTTACAACAATCTGCCAGTACATTTAAAATCTATCCCTATGCTTGCACAATTTCGAAAAAACACCAAAGCATACCTCATTGAGAGACCATTTTACAGCGTTAATGATTTTTTTTTTCAGTGAGTAAGTCTCTTTAAATTGTCACTAAACTCGCTTGTTTACTTAAATCTTTTGTGAGTCATGTCCTAACTCGTAGCATAGAATTTTGTAAATCATTATATGGGGAAAAGAACTGTCAAACATTCACTTAAAACTTAATTATTTTTGTTAGGTATTGGATTAAAAACAATTTAATTCTTTTTGTATACTACATTCTACACTAGTTCAATATACCTTCTGTTTAACATCACAATTATTTGTATAACTATAATAACATAGAGTTTAAGGTCGCATAGTTGCAATTTTGATTTCAATGTCATCGAAATTATTCACCTCGTACATGTGTGTTTGTTTACTTTTATAAGGTTATCATGATTCATTTACTGTTTGCAATGTTATGTTATATTCTAACGTGTGTTTTACGATTTGGTAAATTGATAATTTACATTTTTAAAAAAAAGCACTGACCTGTCGAAATTATTTTCGATTAATATTTTGATGTCTTATTTTTAAGTATATTTTGCTTTGTCCATAAAATTGTAAAATTTTTCTGCGGCAATAAAGCATACTTTTGTTTGTTTGTTGTTTGTTAATAATAATGGTAATTTCTTTACATAAGACTTTGGGTTATTTTGATTTTTTTTGCGACGATAAATATCTAATAAAATAAAATTTCGCGTACAATATACTACTAACGTGAGTTAAATAACGTACTTTTGAAAAAACAATTTAATCAAAAATAAGTAATTAGAACAATTTGAGTAACAGAGTAACTACATGTCAATGGTCGAAGGTTAACAGTAAGTGACTAATAATTTAGATCATAATTTGCTTAAATATGTACAAAAATGCAGCGTAGACAATATGCTATGGTTGAAAGTATGAATGATGCTAGCTTGAGATTATTATGGGTGTATGACCAGTTGCTTGACCTGTGCGTCACATATCTCCTCCCCCCTTCAGTTCGGAAAACAGGGGTTGACTAGTTTTTCGGTCTTCAAGTTTAATCTGATTTTTTGGGGAATTTTGGTTTCTTTGCACTTCCAAATTATCCTTATTACATACGCCAGGACGATAACAATTATTAATACTATATATAATTGTTAGTGGAGTAAACCAATGGTTCACTGAAACTCAAGGTGCATTTAATGTGTGAAATTGGACAGTTGACAGTATCTTCTGTGCTTTGTTTAATTCTTCTAAATTTACTTCTTCGAGTTGTAGTTTTTGAATTGCTTTGTCTCGATGAGTATACGAAAACATAGGCAGTTCTGTATTTTTCTCTTTTTCGTATATTTTGTTATTGATTTCTATCAAACGCGGAGGTATGACGACTATACTGGGTTCCTTGACTTTGTACAATCCTCTTTGGCATTTGCTTTTTATGATTGTCTCGCCAAATGGAATTAAAATTTCTTCTCCATTAAGTCGCTGATTGTTGTTTTCTTATAGTGGATGTCGGTTAGTGGACTTTCGTTCTTTGGTGTGGCTAGCAGCTTGTAAAGGCAGGGCTTGTCTCTTGATAATGTGCTCTGCTTGCAGATGAAAATGTCGTCTAGTTGCAGACATTCTTCTGTTGTAGTCCACTAGCCTTCTTTCGTGAGTAAAATGTAAGGATTGTTTAGGGATATAGTTTAGGTATGGATTGGAATAAGGTATATTTTATATAATACAAATTGCGCGGGAAGGACAATTGGTGTGTGTGTATAAAAAATCGAATTATATTATCTTTGATTATTACTTGAACAGAAATGTTTGTGGTTGTTCCTTTTAGGTTTGGTATATTATTTACCATTTCGCTAATCTGGTTAGGATTAAGAATAGAATTATGCATCGTATTTACATGAGCAAATGAAATTGTATTTACTACGTTATTAATATTTCAGTTAACGAATTTAGTTGAATCCTGATATTATCTAGTATTAGGGATAAATATAGAGCCTTACTTGTACTTTCTTCTGCATCTTCTAATACATTTAAGTTCTTAAATACCATATTTTCATTTGTTTTAAGTGTTTCTAAACAGGGTTTGTAAGTATTAATAACGTTTTATAATACGGTGTGTTCGTCTTTTTATATCGTGTTGATTTTGTTGTAAAGTTTAAAGTGCTGAATGTACCTTTCTTCGACATCGCAATCAAGGATTCCATAGAACCATTTGTTTACCAACGGCGTTAAATAAACTTCTGTTAGATCTGAAAGGTTTGTAAAAGAGTTTTGTATTTACTAAAATGTAAGTACTCAAATGTTTATTTGTTATGATATATGATAAAAATATGTATGTTGTGCTGTGGTAATGTATGTTTGTCCTAGGGATAAGGGAAGGATATGATTTTTAATTCCCTTGACTTCTAAGGTTGTAACGATGGGCAGTGCCAGAAGTAAAAGGAAGTGTCCCATCTGAAACAATTTTTGTAAATATTTTTGTTTTTAGTAGAAATAACGTTTTCTCGATCCACGATTGGAATATTTACTTTTTTATAGTGAGAAGATTATTTTAATTTTGATCTTTGTGGAAATGTATTTGTAAATAACCGTTTTTTTGGAATGGATTTGATTTACAATTTTTATGTTTTCCGAATGTTCTTGCATATATTAAGACAACTTTTGCTCCTCGGAAAACTCTAAAGGTATTTTTATAATCAAGTTTGCCTCGAGCGATTTGAAACGGCGCATATTTCTGAACACTATGAGTAGATTTATTATTTGACAAAATTGCGTAATTCATTAGCGTAATAATGTTTTCTTTAGGTTTTTTGTCTTTTATTGTGAGCATTGTTTCATTCAATGTTGAGTGAAGTCGTTCTATAGGGCTCTTTAAATTTGGATTATGTGGCGTACAATAATGAAATTCTATTTGATGAAGAGAACGTAGGTTTTTAATGATTTCGTTTTCGGGGTAATCTGTAATAATTAAAATAAATTAATAATTTATTAGCGATTTCTGCACTTGTTGGGGTTAGTAAAGGATATGTTTGTCCTAACTTTGAAAAACTAAGGTTAGTAATGAAGTGTTATGTGTTTTATGTAGTTGGGTTTTTGACATATTTCACAGAGGTTTACGTACTTTTTACGTCGTTTTCTAAATTAGGCTAATAGACATTTTTCTTTACAGCTATATGTTTTGGTATACTGCGGTGTGATGTCTTCGTGTTAATAGAATTTTAATTTTATGGTAATCGATCACAATACGCCATTTTTCGAACTATCCAAACTGGGGAGAACCAAGGGCTGGAAGATGGGCGTATAATTTCATCGTTCTCTTTTTTATGTATGTATGGGTATCTATATGATTTAGTATGGTCGGGGATATCGTCAGTTGTTTTAATTTCGTGTTTCACCTGATGGGTGAAAGTAAATTTTTTATCAGGTTTGTGAGGTACATCTGGGAATGTGTAATAATTTTTTTCAGTTGATGTTCTGATTTTTCTTGCTAATTTAGATGTTGTGAACGAATAAGACAGGAATCATATTTGACTTTGGAATCTTGGAATTTGTAGCATTCGGATTGAACTTGCTCGATATTAAATATTTCGAAGTTTTGAGTAAAAAAATTGGGCTTTTTCTCTTATGGAGTTTGGATCGAAATGCATCAGGACACTTTCGTTTGTAAGATTTCGAATTTCCAGTGAGATTGTGTTTTTTTTACTATTAAGAGAGAGGTTGGAATTTCTATGATATTGTTGTGCATTGGGTGTATAAATATTTACGTGTAATCTGGAATATTAGTAGAAACATTTCTTAAAATTTTAGACAATAGTGGTACTTCTATTTTTTGTATATTAATATCGCCACGTTAAAAGTATTTCTAGTGTCTGTATAAAGTTTTTTATTTGTTATGTCTATTAAGTTTAGTTTTCATTAATCTCTTATGTCAATAATACCATCAAAATAGTCGTGAAAATTATACAAAATAAATTCAAGTTCTGTGTTAATATTTATTCTAGTATCTAAGTATTTTAGCTTTATACTGGGTGCTAGTATTACCCCGTGTGTATTACTAGAGTATGTTTTGATCTGTAAATTACATGTGGAAAGTGTTGTTCGGCTATGTAGGGTCTAGTCAGGGATGTGTGGCGCCCTGTGTAAATTAAAAAAGTTTGCTGGTGGATTTTGCAAATCTATGTAAGGAATCGAATTTACTTGAAAGCTATTAATATTTAGGGTGGATTGTTTTCCTGAGAATTGTTCGGAAATTTTTCAGGGTACATAGGATTGTCTTGATTTTCCTCGAAGTTTTCCGAATCAGGGTGGTATTCCTTGGTTTTCAATATTATCAAATACAGGTTCCTCTGTATAATAATTGTCTGATAAATCGTTTTCTGAATATATCATCCGCTAGGTATGTTATTTCAGTAAAAACTACAGGTTTTCTTTGGGAATATTGAAAGTTTGAATATTGAGTATTTTTCGTTTGCATAGAAGGCAATCTACTTGATGTATTTATATATATATATATATATATATATATATATATATATATATATATATATATATATATATATATATATATATATATATATATATATATATATATATATATATATATATATATATATATATATGTATATATAATTTACTTATTTTAAACACGCTTTAAAATTGGAACAAGTATCCTATAATTATTTATTTATTGCCTACAAAATTACAAATGTACTAAAAAAGTAAGCAAAAAATGATGTCAACTCTAATAAAAAAATTTTTAGATTAAAATACACTGACTAATATCCAGGAGCCAGTGGCTAAAGCTCTGAGAATCGGTATTAGGAATGTACAGAAACTTGTGCATGAAAAAAAAAACAATTTACTTCCGAAGAAGATAAAGAAATGTACACGAAAAAATCCAAAGGCAAAAGACTTAAGTTACAATGCAAAAATGGATATTCATAATGCAATTTATGATTTATACACGTCAAAGACTAATATAATCCTTCAGAAACTTTTTAATATTATAGACTAAAAAATATCATCATCACTTAAAAAGTCCTCATCTTCTGAGTCGTCCTCAAATGGCGCAATGAGCATTGGTGCTATTTCAACTCGTTCTCAATTCCACCAATCCCATATTAATTTCTCCATATGTTCCACAGATTTTTTCCAGTACTCCGGCGTAATATAATTTAATGAATCTTGCCAAACAATTTGCACTTCATCTGATGTAAGACCATCGTTCACGTGTTTTTCGTAATATTATTTTGCCCCAGCCCATATTAATTCTATTGCGTTAAACTGGCAATGGTATGGCGTAAAACCTCATGTCCATTTAATATTTCATCTACGGCATATATTGTTGGTTTTCTAATAGATTTTGCCATTAAAAGAAGTTCTAGTTTCAGCATATTGGGTAAAGGATTTTGTTTTTGTTTTATTAGCCAGTCATAAATATCACTTTTCTTCCAGGATGAAGTAGGTTGCTTATTTAAGATTCTTAAATGATAAGATGCATTGTCCAGAATCATTAAAGGTGGAGCATCTAAATTTGGAATCAGTTGTTCTTTTAACAACTTTTCAAACAGTTTACAGTTCATATTATCATGGTAGTCCATACTTTTGGATGTTGAAGAAAACAGTAAACTTGCACCTGGGAGAAATCCTGTTGAAGAACCTGCATGCAAAATGATGAAACGTTTTCCCGTCCCACATCCTTTTTTTCTCTTGACACTTTTTACAGACTCGTCCTGCCAAGATTTCGAACCACTTCCATTAGAAAATATCCAAGTCTCGTCTAAAAATACCACTTTTCTAAATTTTGAATTAACATTTTCCGTGTATTTCTTTAAAAACTGGATACGCTGACTTGCTATATGTAGCAACTCACATAAAAATCTTCGATTATAGTCCTTTTTATATCGAAAACCCAACATATTTATTAATTTTGACAACAATTTTAGTCCAATTTCCAACATACCTCAATTTTTTTAAAGCTTCTTTTTAAACTTGAAGGGTTATATTAGTTTTTGATGTGTATAAATCGTAAATTGCACTACGAACATCCATTTTTACATTGTTACTTCTGTCTTTTGCTTTTTTCGTATACATTTCTTAAACTTTTTTGGTAGTAAATTATGCTTTTTTTTTATGCACAATTTTCTGCACAGCTTTTGCTACTGTCTCCTGGATATTGGCCGGTGAATTTTCATTTTCCTAATATTTTATTAGATTTAATACCATTTTTTTCGCTTGTGAATGCAAAAAACCCGAAAATTGTTTTCTATTACTGATTTTGTCACTGACTTGTCAATCTGACTTTGAAGTGACAACGCTCAACTGCTGGTATTTATATGTTTATCCTCTTTTTTTATATGAAAATATCATAGGTCTATCTAATTCATCTTCCGGATTTTATGCGCAGGATATGATTACACGTAATAAAAGAAAAACAAACTTAAAAAGTTTGTCGTTGATAAATCGTATGACCCGCACGGTAACACTGCTTTTGACTATATATGCAAATACTAGAAGGTTAACTGCAAGTGAATAACGATTAATTTATAATTTGCTTAAATTTGTACAAACATGCAGCGTAGACAATATGTTATGGTTGCAGGTGTAAATGATGTCAGCTTGAGATCATCATGGGTGTATGATTGGGTGCTTAACCTGTGCGTCACATATCTCGTGACTCTCACTCTGTAACATAGTCCAGTAATCAGGGGTCGTGTTTTATTTTCCGTTCGGAAAATTACCTTTAGACATATATGTAATTTTAAGTCAAATCGAATAAGTTTTAAGTGTCATAGAAGAAATGGTGGTTATCGAAAGAGTCTTCAACCCTCAGGGAGGACCCTGCAAAACCCAAAGGTACCTTGAGAGAAGCAGTACTGCTTAAAGTTAAAATTATTGGTAAGTCATTTTAGTGGTTACTTAATTTATTTCTTTGTAAAAAGATGTTACAGTACAAAAAAAATAATTCATTATGCAATACAGTCCAAACTAAATCTTTTTTTCAGTTTTTGATCAGTTTTTGAGCAATCGAACGCTAACAATAATAGCTATAAAAGTCGTCTAAGTAGTGGAAACTTAACGTATTAATTAGGATACATTAAAAAACCTGAATGACTTAAAGTTAGTCTTATAGAATATAATTAAAAGAAAACAATTCCATATTTAAAAAACGACGAACTTTCCAAAAAATATTGGAACTAGTCAATTTTGTTTTTAATATTTAGCATTCCTAATATTATTAAATATATTTCAGTGAAGCAGCGACTAAGTGATAATAAAGTCTGTTTTACGGCGTTTCGACGTTTATTAGAGGTCTTTGAAGAAACTCTTGCTCCGTTACATTTATAAATTCATTGTAAATGGAGAAGGAAGACATTTTAAACTTAAAGGTAAAATAGCATATGTACAAGTTAAATAATTTTATTAAGAAGCAAATAAAAATGAAACGGGTAACTATAGCGATTTTTACAAGGTACCTACGCATGTATTGGAATGTCTTTTTTCAATTATTTTTTTTACATGTAGGTGCAAAGATGTTACGACGTTCTTAACCTTTAAAAGTTACCGCACTTAGGGCTCTCTAGGAGCTGCCTTACAATTGCATATTTGAATTTCTCGTCCCAAAAAAAACCCAAATTCCAACTTTCAAAACTATACGTTAAGAACCAACGCACTTATGCGAGATAATTAAAATTTAACCATTTATTTTGACTTCCTGAATATCTGTCAATAGAAACTTTAGTACTAAGGTAAGTTGGGTTAGACTAACATATTTTAGCTTCGGGAATTTCTGGTTCTCTTCCATTCCGACATAACTTTTAAATGTAGAATATGTTGTTTCTAAAGTAGCGTCAGAAAAAATATTAACTTACTGATGAGACAATAAATTAAACATGTTAAAGAATGTGTACACAATTACCCTAATTAGCAAAACAGCATATCTGCAGAGGAGTTGAAAGCTGCAAAATCAGTTTTATTAGTTTAGATACCTTGTCATTGTAAACCATTTAGATATTATTTAATAAAGAAATATCTAAATGGTTTACAACACCAAGGAATTTAAACTAAAACTAATTTTTGTCAGATTTCAACCTTTAAACCTTTCTGCGACATGGCGTTTATAATAATCAGGACAGGCTTTAGAAAAAAAGAAAGTGTATTTCCCTAAAAAAAACATTTTTTATATCGAATTTATTTTTATATTATAAAAATATTTCTTTATTTAGACTGTGTCTCAAAAAAGGGACAGGTATGAACTTGAATTTTCAAACAAATTGACAGTTTATCCGAATTTTCAAATTACCTTGAGATTCTGGCTATTTTCTATTTTTCATGTAAAGCATATTATCTTATATATACCTACAAGTTCCAACTATTTTTGAGATTCGAAGTTAAGACTTTAAGAAGCTATAAAGTGGGATTAGGCTAGAACCCAATTTACTGCATCTTCCTATTTTAATTTTTTTATGGTCTTTAGTATATTATCAACATCTAACTTAAGCCAGAATAAAAAAAAAATGATGAAATAAAATAATGGAACATATGTTAAGATGACTCTGAATTGGAAAATGAATCATTGCCATAAGTCAAACTGTTTTAAAATTCTACGATCTTTTATTTTAATATCTTCTGTTTGTACACTATAGTTTTGTTTATTTTTTCAGGGAAACTCTTATTCAACTTTGTCATTTTTAGGTAATAAAAAGAGTTGGGTTTAACATGATTTTCTCAAGGAAACCCAAAAAACGCTCTCGACAACTGGGTTTTAGAAAATTACAAATAGGAGTGACAAGTGAGATGTGCAATCAACTATTTTTAGATATATTAGTTCTTAAGTGAACCCGAGCACTTTGTTGCATGTACAAATCGAAGAAAAGAAATGAAGAGTGTGTAAATAACAATAACTAATGCCAAAAATAAATCTAATAATAGAGATATACGAAAGTTGAAATTATTGAAAGTAATATTTTTTTAGAAAATACCTTCCTTTCGCTAACTTTAAAACAGGCATATAAAATTGATCCGGAAATTGACAATCATTGGAAGGCGAATCGATATTATCAGAAAAATAACTATACGAACTTAGGTATATGAACAGAGGCCAGTTGGCAAAGTCCACTGACGCTAGAGCGGTGGGGAGTATAATAATGGTACATGTAACATTTTGTCTAGAATCATTTTTAATTGAACATGCTTTACAAAATGCCCTAGGGTTAAAAATTAGAGCATTTAAGATTTTCCGCTGGATACAACAGGTACCATTGCCTAGATATATGCAAAGTTTCTATTTTATATCTTTAGTAGAAGATTTTCTTTTCCGAGCAAACACATCAACATTGAAATTTATATGTATAGACTAAGTTTTTATTTTACTGACCTGAAATTTTCTAAATACTTCTGGATACATCATGGGAAGCAGAATCATCTCTTTTAAACACTGGATGTGACTATCTAGTCCTCCAATACTGTTGAATCTCACAGACTGATCTAAAGTTTCTGGTTTTATTGGTACTATAGTGTTGCTTCCGCCCGCACCCGATTTCATCATTTCTTTTTTCGAATGAGGGCTTTTTGGAGGCTTGCTGGAAATTATATTAATGCTTATTAAAAAATTAAGTTGCGGAAAGATATTATTATTAAAGATTCAAACTTACCGACATCTATCTGATGAAGTTGAGGAAGAATCAGTACTACTTGAACTCTTCCTTCGTCTTCTGGTGTATCTCCTCCTATCTCTTCTTTCACGGTCAGGGCGTAACACAGATGTTTGCACTGAAATTGCACATTATTAAAAAAATGTGTATATAAAAAATTAAGTTTTTAGTACCAAAATCGTCAGAAAATTAGTCCGCCAAAAATAAAATCAGAAGTATGTAAATGGGTGTTATCCAGTAATGATTATGGTTGGTATTCTATGTCCATGTTTCTGTCTGGATGTGTTCTAAGTGTTCTTGGCCAGTTTGTGGAGTTAGCCAAGTGGTATTTTGTTAAGTTTCAAAGGTTTTACTTTCTGTTGTTGCTGTAATATTTTGGTCTTAAGTAACGAGTAAGTATTTCCTCTTGTTGTTAGTTTTGAATTCACATCCTGGTGGCAGTTCAATCATGAACGTTCTTTCGAGCACCATTATTTTGGAAGTTGCGCAGTGTGTCGAAACTGTGTGCGCAAAATTAGTAATATAGTACGTTTCAGACATTTCCTGATGTAAGGTTGTGTTAATAGAAATAAGGACGTGTTAGCAGGGGGGCTTCGTTGTTACTGGTCCTTGAATTCAGTATTGTTTTAAATATATTTTTCGGGACACATGAAACTGACATCTTCTAAGCTATTTAGAGGGATTTTTATAACTGTTGTGAAGAGTGTTTAGTCTTGCAAATGTTATTACTGACTCTAGGCCATTTAGGATTTGAATGACCACTTGAAGGGCCCGGTTTATCTGATCTTGTAGAAAATGGTTGAAGTCAAAGTCTAATTTATAAAGCTACGAGGTGATCTTGTTCGTTTCGGCTTGAATTGTTTGTTTATTAAAATTTATAAGAGTGATGGATTCGTTAAAATTATTCTTCTGTTTAGGCTTATATGTTCGTTAACTTGGCTGATGATCTTGTTTTAGTGAGGAAACTGCGGCTTCCTATTTCTCAGCATCGTCTTGGTCAAGATTTCGGGAGATGTTTTTTTATAATGCTTCCTAGTCCATCTAGAAGTCCTCTTTTGGTTCTGTATTTTGCATATATTGATAACATCTTCTCTTATGGTGCTTTTAGGAGATACTAAAGGTTTTGGTCGATTTTTTGAAGACTGACAAATTAGGGATAGCTTAGGCCGTTGTGTATAGCGGATGTTAAGCTTCGTACTAGGTATCTTTCTACTCCCAGCTTGAGGGGTAAAATCCCTGGGTTGTCTCTCATGTTTTGAATTTGGATCTCCTGTGCATTGATTATCTGCAAATCAGCAGCAGTTTTTTTTAAGGATGATGCTTGATATTTTTCGTATGTACAATTCTGTCGTGTGTCGATAATTACGTGATTGTCGGTTTTTCGAGTGTAAATTTTTGTACTAGGTTTGTTTGTAACAAGGACCCGATTTTTACTGTTTCTTTTTTAAATGTTTTTTCTTTGGCATCTTGGGGTTTCTTATCAAGATCACTATAAATTTCTTTGGTCTTCTGGCGATGTTGTTGGGTATAATTGTTTATCTGTATGTCTACATCGAAAGAGTCCTGTCCATCTAAGTGGTCACTTAAAATATCCATAGGTCGTTGGTTGGTCATTGAGTGGTTATACCCTAATATAGAATATCGCATTTGCTCTTTGATGTTGAAAGATTTCTTCTTTTCTCGTAGAATACGGAGGAGTTCAATTATTATGGAATAGAACATTTCAATCGTTCCATTTGATTGAAGATTGTCTGCGGTGGTGCAGTGGTGCAATATTTTGTGTGTGTCCACAAAATCTTGCATCAGGCCGTTTTTGAATTCAGTTCCGCTGTGATGCAATGAAGATAAGGATTGCGTTAAATATATTGACTACATTGAAGCCTTCATTAGAAAATGCATGTCCATACTTTGAAAAAGCATCGAAGACTCTAAGAAACTTGGCCACTCGCTTGTAAAGTATCTAGATGTATAATTTCTAGGGGTTTGGGTGGGTTCAGCATGAATTTGAGTTTTGCTGGATTCCTCTGTATTTGTTAGCTTAACAAATGTAACATATGCTAATGTGGTCTTCAATATCTTTCTTAAGGTTTGGGGTCTCTGTGGTTGGTTTTCCATTCGTAGTAGTTAATTATTTCTTTTTGGCTTTCTTCTGAGTTGACATCCTCTAGTAAGATGTTGCTTTTTGTTAAATCATACGCTGAATTTTTGAATGGTTCTCGGATGCTGCTACTAACGAAAATGTAAAGCTCGTCCTCTTTAAAAAGTGTAGCATATTTCTTGTTTGGTTCTGTATATTCTTTGAAGACATTTATAACATAATTTCTTAAATTGCTCTTCCCTAGTTGAACGTGTATTCCTCTTTTATTCGGAAACGCTTGTTCTGTGAATGGTCTTGTAGGATGAATGATTATTGTAAAAGTTCAAAGGTTTTCCGCTTATAGGAATTCCTTAGATTGGATTTTCCTCTGATGTGCGTCTGGTTTCATTTGTGTCTCTTTACATCAGGGGAACTTTCTTTTCATCTCTGAGTAATTCGTTTATTATCTGGAGTTCCTGTTGTAATACTTGATGAAATGGGGTTAATTTATCTTACTCTTAGGTCCAGATGATATATAAGGAAAATCGTTGGTAACTAAACATTTTTATTGACTACAGCTACAGTACAGCCCAAAGCCCGGACCGATAAGATCCGCCCTTGCCCTTACTACGTCTATCTCTAGTTAAATCTATCTGTTCCGAACTAATCTAATATACCACACCTTGAGCACGATGCCTCGTCTTTCATTCTTGTTAATATCCGGAGATATACGGCTTAACTTACTAGAGGTAGAACTGACTTATATGTATATGTATTGCTACTATCTAAAGTTCCGCGAATTCTAATAAAATAGCCTTTTCATTGTGCGATAGTTGATAATTTTTCTTTATGGTTTATTAAATGAAAATAGGTGTGACTTATGATAAGATTCAACTAAAAATGTAATGCCCTATAAACAATGTCTAAGTAATTTATAGCACAAGAGGTAATTTTTTGCATCTGTAAAATGTATTATTCTCTTACGAAAAAAATACTGTTTACTTACAAATATCAGTAATTAATATTAGGAATTATCGTTATATAGACGATATTATGTAAAAAGGAGGATTACGTCTATTATTGCTCAAAGCTTAACAAATCTTAATGAATTTAAATAAATATGAATTAAAAGCTGCATTTTACATAATAAAATTGTATTGTAGTAATCAATTTCCCAAGATAATAAAAAGATCTATTATTTATTCGATACATTTTTAAGAATCTTTAGTTTAAATTTAGTGTCCGTGTAGTTTTATAAATCAATAATTATAAATTATAATGAATAGGTATTTACATATTAATTTTGTTGCAATTACTATATTCTAATTTGATCATACTATGCGACGAATTTCATAGTCAGCATAATTATTAGGTCGCGGTCGGCCATCGCTTGTTTATTGCAACAGTCAATGACCCACTGAGTTCAATACTTTATACAGGTGATGGAAGAAAATTTTAAAAATTATCTAGCTATCCTGAAAGTTCATTTATGTTTTTACTTTGATTTTTATATAACTATGTAATGCAATTCTTTTAGTCTTTAACAAAATTTAATTCTGAAAGAAATAGAAGCACGAAAAATAGGTAACATTTGAAGCAAACCAGCACAGTAGCTCTTAAGCCGAGAAATATACCAAACTAGAACGAGGTCGATACTTGATGCTTTATAAAACTGAAAAGGCTTTATCCTACAAGTTACGCTTTTGAATCCAATTTAATACAATTTGAGTCTATGAAAACTGAACGTTGATAGATTTTAAGTAATTATGTTGATGAAGCTCAACAATTGTCATTTGACGTAGCATAAAATATAATTTTAGGTGGTTTAAGACACATTTTCTTCCTTTATAGTGAGTCGTTATTTCAAAAAATTACTGTGTAATTTATATAATTTATCGTTAGGTACTCGTATTAAAAAGTTTAAGGAAGAGTTGAGGAAATATGGGACTCCTGTTAAATTTATCCATGCTTCAAAGTTCAATCAACCACTCATTAACATCAAACCATGTATTTTAAGTCATTCTTAGGTTTCATATTATACTTCCAACGAATCGTTAGCTGGCCAATTTATTTTTAATTTTACATATTAGCAGAAATTTTAAGTTTGTTATTACGAATTTCCTTTTTCAGGTATTCGCAGTAAGTATATTTTACTAAATCTGTTATAATTCCGAGTGTTAATTTGATTTCGTTTCGGTGCGGCAAAGGTTTGGTTTCGTTCGAGTTTTAGTTTAGTTTAATCTAGTTTTAGTTTAATATTAATTAACTTTAGTGTAACGCCTACTAATATTTATAAATTTCGAACACAGTGCTCAATTTGTTTACGAGAGTTTGAAAAACCTTTAGATGACCGCGGGACGAATCCGTTTGAGCTCCGTGCGAGTCGCTCGTTCGCGAGGTGTTGTGGACAATTGAACTATTATCGGTTTATGATTCTGGTTCACGGGAGATAACTAGAATTTCGGGCCGTCCGGCCCAATAACTCCCAATAATCACCGTAGGCAAACTTTTACCACTAACAATAGGTAGGTTTTTTTTTCAAAGATTAATATTTTAATATCCCTCTTTGCTCGACGCATGCCACTGAAGCTGAATATTTCCTTAAAACAAAGCGACTGTCTGGCTATATCTTAATAAAAACTAACAAAAAACTTACATTATTCATTCCGATGATTAATAAATTCCTAGTATGCGGTGGGATCACAATTTATCACTTTTTTTTTGTACGGCCTTATTAATTTATTGCTTTTATGAATTCCAATTTAAACTGAAAAAAAGTATTGCCGATTTGCTTTTTTTTTGTGTATCTTTACCGATGTTCTGTATTTGTTAACCGTAAGTGGTTCGGTGCAATAACACCAACAACGTTTTAAAATGCCATTGCTTTGCTAACAAATGACAATATAAGTAGGTTAGCATTTTACCTAGTTATTTAAATTTTGAAATACTCGTTGCTTTATTAACAGCAAATGATATGATTAATACGTAAAAATGTCGTTATCTTAGATAAAAATAAATTTAATAAATAGTAAGAGCCTCAGCACAAGCGACCTTCGCATAACACTGCTAATTTTAGAATAAAATATCTACTTTAATCAAGCAACATCTGATGTCCAGTATGAGCCTATTTGTATCATTATATTTTATTAATATTACTTTTACTTGAATCCTTATTATTAGAGACATAAAAGATAAAATAGAATACCTAGTAATTCGCCCTCGTTTCTAGGTTAAGAATTAAATTGGTTACGTAATGCATATTTTAAACAAATGACCTATGTCTGATAATAATTCTAGTCCCTTAAGCCTAATCCGATTTCGTCAGTTTCAGTTCCTCGGACTTGGTATGTTTATATATATATATATATATATATATATATATATATATATATATATATATATATATATACATACATTTACTTGAAGTCCTTTACAGTAAAATTTCCATCAATTTCCAAATTTTCCATGTCCATATTTGAATTCTTCTCTCTTGAACCTAAAATAAAACCCTAAAAAAAACCGTCGTTCAGGCCCATATAGTCATCATCAGCATCCAATTCGTCGTTAATTTAGCATGGTTATTTAGTAGTGTGTCCATCATTTATCCTTTAGCAATGTCCCCCATAATACAGTATTTCCATTTTCCACTGGTATCCATTATGCCAGTACCTTTTTGCAGGGTTATTTTGTTCATTCTATACAATTCCACACGGCCGGCAGGATCGCCATGTAATACTTGATGAAATTGGGTTGATTTATCTTACTCTTAAGTCCAGATAATATGTAATGAACTTGTTGGCAACTAAACATTTCTATTGACTATAGCTACAGTACAGACCAAGGGCCGGTCCGGCAAGGTGTATTTTTACGGCTTATTTTAGTTTCGGTTAGGAAGAGAACATAAAGTTTACGGAATTGGACATAGTAGTGAGCAGAGTTGATGTTTTTACTCAAGACACAGATATTAATGAGTGAGAAATAACAGTTCGATGATAGAGCGCCACAAGTACCCCCATCCGGAGATCATTAATAATGAAGCTCGCTTTTAAGTATTTGGTGACGCTCCCAGAATTTTCACCGGCCACATCGAGTTTTATGAAATTAATATGACAAAAACACAATGGTTTGCGGTACTCTAATTCTGCGTGGGCAAGTCCCCTCAACATCTTCCCGATATAGAAAATTTCACATGTTTTGGTAATTACTTTAAGTATTTTTGTAAATACATATATGCATTACCGTAACAGTATTAAAAACTTAATAGTAATTTACAGTTATTTAAATGACTTGGCTGAAAATATTGATTTAAGTACGTTGATAAAAAGAAAACTAACTCGTTTTATTATAGTCTCCTAAAAAGTATTTCATAGCCGATATTCGTAGGATTTTCCTCTTATTTTTTTACAAGAGAATTAATTATGCTAAAAAAATGTCGGACATGTAAAAAAAATGCTCCAATAATCTAATAACATCTCTTCCTCACTCAAATAAAACTAATCGAACCATATATTTTAAATTTAATTTTATTTTAGATTTAATACTTACTAGCTTTAGGCGCTGGTTTCGGCGGCCTATCCCTTAAAGAATATTTTCGTCCACCTTCATCCTCTCCTTCAGACTCGGAGCTCTCGGAATCTATCACTTTCTCTCTGTTATGGTTAATTTCTTGCCTAATTATGACTCTCTTTTGTCTAGTTCTCAGAGTTCTGGGCATTTGCCTCGGTTCAACCACTTCCCCTTCCTCAGTGCCTGAAGAATCATCTTGACCATCCTTATTCTTTGGACTATTTTTCGTTTCTTAAAAGTCAAGCATATATCATATTACTTCCTTTGTTTACAAGATACAGGATGTTAAAATATGAATTAATTATCTTTTGTACTAATATCTCAGAAACAAGTTAATATATTGCAAAGAATACTAGTACGCGTTGGTATAAGATAAGATAACTTTATGTGTAAAGATGTGTTTATATCATCATGGGGTGTGCTAGTAAGTTTTAAATATTCTAACTAAATGACACACGGGGGAGTCTGATGGGCGACTATGGTAAGAATCAATTTTACTCTTGGACGTTTTGCGACTACAACTGATATGTCTTATATGCGTACCAACTAAGATTACAGCAATCTTGGGCTGCATACAGAAGAACCTTTCCAGATAATATCATGGCAAGTTTTTCTATATATGCTGCGATAGTAAAGCGGCGACAAGTGTCTTCCAACAGGATCAATTCGTTGTTTACACTATAATACATGAGAGCTCTAGAGAGGCTCTGTGAGGACTAGTCTCATATATTCATATAATACCAGACCATTGGGGATAATGAGGGAGTGGAACAACTGGCTCAGGAATCTAGATAACACTGATTTCTTATTACCGTAACCTGCTCTTAGGATAATTGTCTAGTTAACTGTCAGGCTTCTCAGATTTAACATTGATGAAATTAAAACCCTTACCAGGGTCCAAACTAGATACTGGCTAGTTAAATTTAACCTGCATGACATTGCTCTCAGCAAGGACCCATACTGCAGGTTCTGCGTCGAGGTAGAAGAAACTACCGAGATATGTTGATGTAACGTTTTAAAATTGTACGTGCTAGTCCTGAAAAGCACCTCTACTTCTTAAAAAGGAATGGGAACTTAATCTGAAAAATCTCCAGGGGAATAATACAGCCAGGCTCCCCCGTTAATGTTTAATACAAGGGTGTCCCACATAAGATGACCTATTATACTATAACACTGCCACTTGTCAACTAAGTTTTAACTAATTATAAAAGTAAATTATTGAAAAAAAAAACAAAAGAAAGTCGACAGGACGGAAGAAGTTAATTATTACAAATTACCCTACACACAAAATTTTTGAGGAAATATCCAAAAACAACATCAAGAAAAAGGATCCCAATTAGTAGCTTGCATTTTGTAACACCCACACCTTAAACTGCTTTTATACGCCACTAAAAAACAAAGTACCCAAGGAACCAAACTCCAACCTTTTCTAGAAAATTCCTCGTGGAAACTGGCAAAAATCGTATGTAGGTGTTACAAAACAATATTTTAAAAATATGATATATCAACATAAGTATAATTGTAGAGAACGCCAACGCAATAAATCAGAATAAAAGGCATTAGCAGAACACCATTTTAGGTTGGTTCAGGATTTTGATTTTGATACTGGATAGGGAAAAAACTACTTTAAACGTAATATCAGCGAAATGATTTATATAAACCTAAATAATACTATAAATAATAGAACCGACATACACGCTCTGAGTATCCAATACAACCACTTCTTAAACGAATTTAAACAATCATAAAATAATAATAGTCCTGCTAACACAAAAGAAAGTCTGATAACGGTGGCAGACCAAGTTTTCAACTGTTAGTTGCTGTTGTCCGTCCATACTGAATGTCGGGTATGTCTTTTTATTGTTGTAAAAATAATGTCTCGTCTTCCTTAGGTTTCGTATGGATATGAGTATACTTGTGTATGTTGACATAGATCCCATATGTAAAAACAGGCATGTATTATTAATATCTCAAAAAAAACTTTTCTGGTTTTTGTTAGCGTCAGGTTTTTTGGTTTGTGTTAGCGTTAACAAGTATAGAAACTAACTACCTAAAACCTTGTTTTTAATTTTTCTTTATAAAAATATAGGACATTTCCATTGAAGTATAGAATAAATGACACGACTTTAATATATGCTTTGAAATATAGGACAGGTAGCAACCCTAATTTATGCCTATTTCTTTGGTAAATAAAAAAGTTGGGCATTACCCGCAAATATTCAATATACACTTTAAAACCTACATGTGTTATTATGCCTGTAGGCAAATGAAAATATATCATTGATTCTGTAGATTATTAATTAATATTGGTATTAAATAAACGAGAAATTTATGAATTCCTGAAGATTTTTTAGTAAAGACCAATTTATTTTTTTATTATTAATTGTATGTACTATGAACCTTTTTTTAAAATAAGTTGTAGAATATAGGTTTTGTTCTAGCAAATGTGTCTAGGTAGTTTCTTACTCTAACTTTTGGAAATGAAAATCTAAAACTGTAAATTATAGCAAGTACTTATACTTCATATTGCATACGTAAATCCAAATAATATGCTCTACAACAACTAAATATTTGGTTTTCAAAAATAAAAAATTAACATTTAAATTGAATATTTAATAGGTTTTCCCAGGAACCTGAAAGAAGAAAACTCTGGTTTTACCTAGTAGAAACCGTTGTGCTCTGACCATTATCCTACTGATATTGAGTGAGATCAAATGGGGCAAGATATATTAATAAATGATCAAATCCCCCTCGATGTGAAGGTGTGGTATTTCTAGATAAATTATCTGACAGGTGAGTTTTTTTTCAACCTTGGAGTTAATTTACATGACACAAATATTTGCCTTCTTCAGAATATGAATGATTTTAAAAAAATTTAGTTTTTAAACAAATGATTTGTTCTAGTTCTAGCTCTATAGTATTTGCGATGCCGATACCGACGCGACGCCTCAACCAAAAAGGGACAATAAGTAGTCAGTTAATATAAGTAGTAAATTTAATGTCTCTTCTAAATTTTTACAGTTTTAAATTTAATTGTCAATTGTCATAAATTTATGAGTTAGGAAGTTAGGAATTTGTTAGTAGGTTACCTATCTAATCAAAATTTCATTTCATTTCACTTGATTATTTCCAATTTTTATTTTTGAAAACTTTATATATTATTGTATATTTTACATCTTCTATTTGCTTTAAAGATTTAACCAGATTTCAATTAAAGCTTCACAAATGTTTGATGTTCCATGTATCTTTAAAGCCATGGGAGCAGGTGAAAGATATTTGTGGCCTTGTAAAAAAATTAAAATATGTACTTGGGAAAAAGATATATCCGCTCGGCCAAAAAGAAAATGAACCCTGCCAAGAATTTGGTTCGGGCTAGGCACTGAGACTGGTTATGATACAGTTTCATGTATTACTTTATACATGGCGTACCATATAAAAATTCATTATTACTGACTTGACTTATTGAGAACATATTTCAAAATAAATGCTACTTTCTCGTTGCCACTTTTTGTTTTCAACATGATGATCCCAAATTCCGATTTTTCATGGCCATCATCATCCTTGTAGAGACATGTCTATAAAATAAAGTTAAGTTTATTTTGCTAGTACAATACAGTTTTCTGGAACTCATGTGACACTGCCAAGAAAATTACAATATTGATGACAGTTTACATGCAAGCAAAAACATAAATCACATTACATGAAACCATAGCTCTTTTTAAATGTAATTTGACCCTCAGTTAAAATTTTTGTAATTTTGATATGTTGTAGTACATGTCAAAGGAAGACTTTTTCTATTGCTCCAAAGCTCTAACTCTACCTAGAGTACCACAAAATGCGATTAAAACTACCGAGTTTGCCATTATTATCATAACCAGCAATATTCCTAAAAAAAATCAAATCTACTACTAGTTAAGGTAAAAATGACAAAATCACTACTTTTAACTCTGTTTTTCTTGTACTTCCGGTAGAATAACTTTGGTGCAGTGAGCGCAACAACTGACATAATCTACAACATAACAAAATTTAAAATTTTTACCGAGGGTCAAATTACATTTAAAACGTGTCAGGTCTTTTATTTAAAATTAAAAAGTGCCATTTTGTTGCAGTCGTACTTCTAACATAAATTACTATTATGGCGTATAAAATATTAAACAGAATAAAAATATTAATCTTTTTTAAACAGAATAAAAATATTAATATTTTTGAGGTCAGGAGATCAAGTTCAAAATGTAGTACTGGAACCAATGTCTTTAACGGAGGGCCTTAAATTTGCCTCTGCCGGATTGAGTAAACATTAATTTTGTTTTAAATAATTTTTTCTGCTATAGAGTATTCAGATAAAAAAAATATTTGGTTTTTCAGTACTGAAACCGTTTCAGAAGCTGGGCTATTTCAGAGACCAACTACTAGTTTGAAAGTTGTGAAAGGCAAAAAAGGTATGTTGGCGTGTTATTAATACAGATAAGATAGATAAGGTAATATTTTGGATGGTGAATACACAAAATAGCCAAAACATTAAGACATTGTTTTTCATCAAATAGTACAAAAATAATTCACTAATTATAATACATAAAAAGACCATTAATAATAAAATAGACCTACAGGTTGACTCACCATAGTCCATACTATCTATCACGATAAATATTGAATATACAGGGTGTTATTTAAGTTCGTCGACAAACTTCAGCGTGTTATTTCTTACCTAAATTTAAGACTAAGAGTTCATACAGTGACCAGCAGAGTTTGCAACAAATGGGAAAAACTTTTATTATTGATTTCTCAAAAAATGTTATTCTAGGTAAAAGTTGGTGTATAAGGAAAAAATAGTTTTGATCCTGTCGAATATTAGGACGGATATACAGGGTGTTCAGTGTTGGTTTGAAATTTTACAAATGTATGAAAATTAAATTTTTGAGACGACAGAGATCAAGCAGTTGTGAAGTACTAGAAAGTTTTTCAGCTTTTGTTATTGTGGAATTTTCTTTTGAAAATCGAAAAAATTTCTTTCATAACTTATATCGAAAAACTTTATAGAACTTTTATGTATGTATTGCCGATGAGGAAGCCGTTGAAGACACGTGTTATAAGAAATTATAATCTTAAAATTAAATAAGGAATAACACTCTGAAGTTTATCGACTTATTTATATATTGGGGTGAAAACACCAGTTCCCAAGTACTAGTTTTTGTTCGTGGCGCTAATTCATCGATCTACTCTTCACGAGAATATTTTGAATTTTCTGGGCTTTTTCTCGTTTTTCTATATATATATATATATATATATATATATATATATATATATATATATATACATATATATATATATATATATATATATATATATATATATATATATATATATTGTTGGCATGGAGAGGTCAGTGTTCGTGAATTATAAATGTTGCCTGGTAGCCTACAACTATCTGCCCAGTAGCCCGGTATACCACTACCGGGCTACTGGCTTATTTGAACCAAATTAGCCTGTGTTTGATACTTGCTCTTCTCTACCTTTATTCAACTTGCACTTAAAAAATAGTATGCACTGTATGCATTTCTTGCTAACCTATAAAATTAAGAAACTAGTTAACATTTTAATTTTTTTAGGTAGAGATATCCTGGTGACATAAGCAGTAGCGACTTTTCCCGACCCGAAAAAAGAAGGAAACATGTTGGAATTCTAAAAACAACTATTGCCAATCGGGGAAAGGGTGGTAGAAAGTACTTTCCTATTCCAGAACGAGGGTAGTTGTTAGTTAATCTTATACATGTTTTTGCACAATTTTATATAATTTAAAAATAAATAAAATAGCAAGTTTAAATTGTTAGGGATTATTTTTGTAATAAATCAGATAAATATATTATTAAAAACTTGTACCTTCTAACTTCATAGATCTGTATAATATACATACAATTACTATTAAAATCCGATTATACGGATGCTCAACTGTACCTTGTAGCTATAGTTTTACTTAAAACTTATTTGCTGCAATCTTGAGTTTGAACGGCCATACACAGTCGCACCTTAAACTGTGTTGTAACATATATTTATATATATTATGAAAGTTGCTGCGTAGTTTAGTTATGAATAAAATACTTATATCTTCCACCTTTTTTAAAATTTGAACTTATATAGATAATTTAATTAAAAGTATATTACAATTATATTCAGAAGAATCCTTGTTGTGATGAAAGATATTGCATGATCCAAATTAAGCAAAACTAAAATTATCAGGTAATTTGAATTAAAGAATTACTTTTAACAAACTGTACTGGTTTTACAAAACGTAGTTCAAACTTAACTAATGTATGTTATGAAAAAATGACGTAAGACAAATGTATAGTATATTTTATTTATTTCTAATAAAATGTTGGAGTCATTTCCGGCCTGTAAACTCTTTGAACAACATTGGAATTATTCTGTTTTGAAGCTATATTCAATGTAAAATTTTGACCAACTAACACTTTAATTTATTTTATAAAAAGTTTAAATATATATATATATATATATATATATATATATATATATATATATATATTACAATTTTTTAATTCAAAATCAGAGACTTTCATGAGATCAATCAAATCTTAATATTTACTTCTATTACTTATTACTAATCAAACTATCAAGATAAACATTTATTACATTTAATTTATCCTATTATATTCAACCAATATATATTATTATTTGTTGTTGCCATGTAAGAAATCAACAATATTAACTAAATTAATTAACGTAAGACACAGTTTCATGGGGGTTTGAGACGAAAATTTTGAACAAAAAAACTTAAATAAAAGTGGCACTGGAGGGGCCATACCAAATCCCCCTCCCCCAAAGAGAAAAATGTCCTCTCGTTTCGTTTCTTTCGTGATATTATAACAGATCAGACCTCATAATTTTCCTAAACCAAAATAAAATCCTACCTTCAGATAGAATTCAGAATTGCCCTGAACAGAAAGGACCTACACATAATAACAAAATAAAAATGTTGTTGAAAGTATAAAGAATAAAAAAAGCTTTTAAGAACGAACTTTTTAGTTATTACAACCGCAACTAAAATAAATAGTCTTCCCTATCGTCAAAACAATCATGGCACATACGACAGGCTTGTATAGTTTATATAATTTTTAGTAAGTAATTTGTTTTTATAATTTAAAGTATATAGAGATTATTAAAAAAATTACTGTTGTATTCATAATGTTTATATTGTTTATGGTGGTAAATATTAAGTAAATATATTATGTATCTTCGATTTAATTATTTGTAATTGTAGTTTCTCGTTTAATTGCACGAGGTATCTTCAGAGATCTTTACTCCACGAGATCTGATCATTGAAGATGCCTCGTGCAATTAAATGCGAAACGTCGGATAGTAATTTCAATTTAACACGGTCTAAGTTCCAAGAATTATTCTTAATTGACCAAAACCCATCACAGCTTTGGTTTTAAATTTGGTTAATCAGTTGATTAAGGTTTGGGAACAGTTTTCAATATAAAGAAAATATATTTTTATGCTATTATTTGTATTTTTAATATGGTAACAGTGTTTGAATAGCTGTAAATAGTAAAGTACGTTTTTTAAAAAAATAATAATGGGTAGTCTTTTAGTATATAAAAAAAAATAGTTAAACAATAATTTAACCCGTTAAGAATTTTGTATTTATATATTTTTTTGTCTCTAGACATATTTTCAGCCCTTTAGTTCTCTTAACTATTATTTATTATTTTACCTCTTCATAATTAAGAACGCCAATTTATTTTTTTTCACCGCCCTTCGCGAGTCGTCAGTTTACTTTTCTTCAAGCTTTAAGTAAGAAAAAAAATGTTTATAAAAAATTGAAACCGACTTCAAAAAAAATTGAAAAATTATATTTTATTCCACCTCGAAAATTTTACTCCGTGAAGTCGGCGCTAAACTTATTCTTAATTATTTAATCACCAAAATATAATCATGTATTCAGTCAATTCGGTGTTTTGGCGTCTAATTCTAATACGCGTATAAGGTCTTACTGTCTTTATTAGTTTGGCGCCGTCTTTAAGAAGTAAAACCTGTAAGGTGGAATAAAATATTATTTTTCACTTTTTAGTGAATTTTTTTGAAGTCGGTTTCATTTTTTTCATAAACATTTTTTTCATCGTTTTTAGTTTTATTGTAAAAACGAGGTTTAACAAATAGTCCAATACATAATGCTTTTTCATGATATAATTTTAAACGCGTAGAACGAGACGTTACCGTAGAATATTAAAAAAGTTGCAATATATCTTGGCGCAAAAAAGCAAAATGGCATCATTCGGCCATTTTTAATATTCCTGCTATGGGACCACTCCGGCAATATCCTGGATTTCCCCTGAAAATTTCATCTAAATTGGTCAAAACATCGCGGAGTAATAAATGTACAAAAAAAAAATAACAAAATGGCCGCCACTCCGCGATTTTTAACATTTTTTAAAACTGCTTATTCAATTTACTTCAAATTTTACATAAACATCAAATATTATATTGGAATTAACTGGTAAAGTTTTGGTACGAATCTAAGATGGTGGAACAAAATGGCGGTATAATAAAATATTTAAAAATTCAGCCTGAAAAAACTATTTCATGCATTTATTTCAAATTGTCTGCCATAACTAATTGTGGTGTATAGGGCTCAACTAGTAAAACTGTGTTACTAATTCAAGATGGCGGAACAAAATTTCGGCCACGATTACAAAAAAAATTTTTGTAATCGTGAAAAATCACCCTCTCTGGTTTTACATATCTTCAAGTTTTAGCGTCCCTAGGTACAAAAAAACATGTTATTTTCAATTCCGTCGGTCCGTATATGGCAGAACAATTATTAAAAACTTTTGTTAGAGTGTCTTTTTTCAAATTGTCGACGTTTTGCAACTTAATTGTTGCATCCTCAGAACACATATAGATCCTATATCCTGCATGAAACCCATATTATCAGTTTTTACCTACTCCGTTGGTCTGCATATATTTCCCAGATATTAAGTTTTTAAATGATTTCGTTAATAATCCTCTTGTTATTTTGTTAGAGTGGTGTATTATTTGGGGTTAGGATCCAGTAAAAAAAAAACAAAAGTATATTAAAGTTTTTTCATAATAATTTTTTATACATTTCACTAGGCCGCCATTTGGTTTCGCCATATTGGATTTTTACCAAAATTTTACCAGGTCATCCCCATATAACCCTTAATTTTTGACCAAAATTTGAAGTCAATGGGGTAAATAGTCTTTATGCTATTCCTCGAAATGTTAGACAGCCCAACAGACAGACAGACAGACGGATCGGCGAGATTGATAAAACATATCTTTTTGCATGTAGCGACGGTAAAACGTAAAGATGTATGAACCCTGAGAGGGTGATTTATCACAATTACATTTTATTTGGCTGCCATTTTGTTCGGCCATCTTGAATTTGTACCACTATTTTACTAGTTGATCCCTCTTCCACAGTTAGTTATGGCACACAATTTGAAATCAAACCATTAAGCAGTTTTTCAGGCTGAATTTTTAAATAATTTATTAAGCCGCCATTTTATCTCGCCATCTTGGATTCGTACCAAAATGTTACCAGTTGATTCCAACATACTACTAGAAAATTTGAGATACATTGGATGAGTAATTTTTTAATAATAAATGTTTTAACATTTTATTAGGCCGCCATTTTGTTTCGCCATATTGGAATTTTTCCAAAATGTTACCAGGTCATCCCCATATGACCCTTAATTGTTGACTAAAATTTGAACTCAATCGGGTGTTTTTTAGCTACGCCGCGAACAGACAGACAGACAGACGGAATTGAGAAAACGGAGAGTGATTTTTTCACGATGACAATACTTCCCTTTTACGAAGGAAGTAAAAAGGTAACTATGTCAATGAATTCAATAAAAATATCCTTAATCCCAACTCCGTATATTTGCTAATAATGTCAACGAAAACTGGGCACCCTGTAGAACGTAATTATTATAAAACTTTGTAGCCCTATTTACCAGGTAATATAATACATGTCTGGCAAATATATTTCAAAATTGGCCATTAAATATCTAATCTAATTTATTTTGAAAATATTTAATTTTGGATTTTGATTAAAAATTTGCATGGTCCACTTAAAATCTGAGTTTTGACAATTCAGATATAAAAAACAAAAAAATTGTCATAATAGAAGATTTGTACTCAACAATACCGGTCCTGACTAAATGCTTCGAAATAAAAGAAATTACATTGCGTTTAGCAGCAGCCGCATGTCTGGGTCGGTCGGTGTCTTTAGCCAGACAAGGACAGCCGTAGTTTACTGACATGAATAGGGAACAGGAGATCACAGAAGTAAGTCGTTGCAGACGTAATCTGATGTAATACAAAGCTAAATGAAATTCTCTAGATTATTGATATTTTCTGTAGCGGTTTTTCATTCTTAAAGTCCAAGTAAATTACGATTATCGCAGCGTGTTTAAAAAAAAATCAATTTTAATTTTTTTTTGCTGTGTAAAAATAAGTTTTTTATTGAAAAATACCATAAGACTAATGATGAGGAGGTAAAAAAATACAAAACTGCGTTTAAAGTTTGAAGTTAAACGTTTCACGAAAATCATTTATTTCGGCCTGTGTACTGAAAAATGCAACTACCCTGGACTCAATTACACAAACACAACTGGTTCAAAAAAGGTAGCTCCTGATTCAAACGAATATCAGCATTTACCATATACAGGAAATGACAGCAAATTTTCTTAAGATCCTACTAAATTGGGGAAAGTATGCCTCTCAAATTATGTAGCTACCGCCCTAAAAACATCCATATTTTGTCTTGCCAATCTCAAAAATTCCCAAATAATCGTTTTTGAGACCCTAAAATTAAATTAAACTTATTTAAATATATATTCTCATTTACCTCTGACAGAGGCAATGGCTCGTTTAATCTAAGGCTACTGGATACTTTTGGGATTTTTGATTTGGACAAAATCTTTTTTTTTAATTAGATTTTCTCTTATTTAGGTAAGTAGTAGAAACAGACAGTAAATCGAAAAGTTGTAGACCAAGGATTCTCAAATTGTGGTACGCGTACCACTTGTACGTAGAGATTCTCAAAGTGGTACGGAGATATACGTTTTCTGAGAAATAGGCGTCATCTATATACTAACGAAATGTTTAATTTTTTAGGTACGCGACTGATCCGTGATATACATGAGTGTTATATCCTTTCTCACGAGCAATGTCACCTTCAAGTACGATGCCCTTGGTTCCCACCGTATCAGATGTCGGTTATCTCAAGGAGACGGCGAGTACCGAGAAGCCTCGTCAGCAGAATCTGCCCAGCAAGCAAGTTCCCACTGACGCAGCATTCCTCTTTCATATAAATAGTGTAAATTGTAAATAAAATCATGAATCGTTTTTAAGCTTCTAAACTGTTAGTTTAATTTTTGATTTTGTAAATAAAAATATATTTTAAAAAGTGAATTTTAAGTCGAGTGATATAACATGAGTATAGTACGTGGGAAAAAGTTTGAGAACTCCTGTTGTAGAAAATAAAGTTTTTGAGTCTGCTTTGCCTTTATGTGAAAAGAGTACTTCACTGAGGCTATATTTGGCTTTAAAGTAAGGGTATTGTTTGGTTTTTAGTTCAATTTCCAAAAAAATCATAACTCTTTCCATTTTTATCCGACAGGGTCAATTTTTTTAGCAGAACCTGGAGGCATCGATGTACTTTTCGAAAAAATACTCCAGAAGTTCAAAGGGTAAGGCTAAATTATAATAGAAGTTAATGTTGGTCAGTGGAGGACAAAACCTCCAACACCTTGAAATATTTAAATACTCAAACTGTTTTGTACTTTTTTGTCAGCTTTTCTTTGGTCTATGGTATTTTTCAATGAAACTAGTTTTTAGCAAACGATAGCAAAAAGTAAATAAAAATATTGTAATCATGAAAAAATTAACCTCACAGGTATTTTTCAAATATTATATGTCTGTCTGTTCGTGGTATAGCTAAAAAACTATTTAACCGATTCACTTTAAATTTTGGTAAAAAATTAGGGGTCACTTAGGGATGACCTGGTAACGTTTTGGTAAAAATCCAATATGGCGAAACAAAATAGTAGTCTAGCGAAATGATAATATAATTAACTATTCAACCAATTTACCTTAAATTTTGCACAAAAATTAAATAATATATAGAAATCAACTGGTAAAATTTTGGTACGAATCCAAAATGGCGGCATAATAAAATATCTAAAAATTCATCCTGTAAAATTAATGAGGTATAGAGATGAACTGGTAAAATAGTGGTACGATTTCAAGATGACCGAACAAGATGGCAGATAAATAAAATTTTTGTATCGTGAAAACATCACCCTCCCATGTTTTACATATCGTTTTAGCGTCTCTAGATGCCAAAAATATGTTATCTCAATTCTGTCGGCCTGTCAGGGTGTCTGTCTGTCAGTTCGCGGCGTAGCTAACAAAAATATAGTCGATTTTCTGGTCAAAAATTAAGGATCATATGGGGATGACCTGAAAAATCCAATATGGCGGAACAAAATGGCAACCTAGTAAAATGTGAAAAAAATTACTACTAAAAAACTTATTATCTAATTTACCTCAAATTTTGCACAAAAATCAAATGTTACTTATGAATGAACTAACTGGTAACATTTTGGTATGAATCCAAGAAAGCAAAACAAAATGGCGACCTAATAAAATATGTAAAAAAGGAGTCTGATAACTACTTATTAGAATAACTTCTAATTTTCGGCAAGCATTTAGTGTGACATAGATATAAAATGGTAAAATTATGGTACGAATTCAAGATAACGAAACAAAGCTGCTGCCAAATAAAACGTTTAAAAAATCAATGTAAAAAATCTTATCAACAGGCTTCAAATTTGGAGAAAAATTAAATGTGATATAGGGATAAACTGGTATGAATTAAACAAACCGGAGGAAATGGCGGGCTTAAAAAATCAGCATAAAAACTACTTATTCAATTTATTTTAAATTATGCCAAAAAATCAAGTGTGGCATAGCTAGAAATTGGTAAAATATTGGTACAAATCGAATATGATGGAAAAAATTGGCTTCCAATAAAAATATTTGAAAAACCGTAATTTGTTTAGACTTTTTGAAGACAACACTGTATAAGAATTTTTTCTCCTATCTATGCTTTCAGATCTTTTTTTGCTTTTGTCGAAAATTTGAACCGTTTAGGAGAGGGTGTTCAATTGACCTTTGCTTTTGACCCCAAAAATTTCAAACATTGAAAAAAAATATATTTCGCAAACTTCGGCCAAGCCCATTTTAAATGTAATATTTCATTTTTTTTCGATAGTTATCGTGTAGTAAAATAACATTCTAAAAGTTTTTTTATTAATAGACAACTTTAAAATAATATTCTTAAAAGTAAAATTATTTTTAGAGCTAAAAAAACAGTTTTCTCAGGAAGGGATGATGATACATTACTCAAAAAGCAACAACTTAAAACATAGAATTATCGCAAGAGCCGAAAGAAGTAAGAACATTAAAAAAAATATTTAAATCAATAAGTTTAAGCCAATATTTTCGCTAGGTCTCGCAGTGCAGCACGTTTTCTATCTTTTTAAATTTGAAAATTCGAGGAAGCATATTATCAATTTAGTGTTTTAAACTATGCACTATACTTTGCTATTATATTTTGTGTTATTGTTAATTTATATAAATCAAAAATTAAATAAAAGGTTTACGTTTAAATATTAGGCTTTTACTTTTCAACA
This sequence comes from Kuschelorhynchus macadamiae, assembly GCA_030620095.1. Classification (NCBI taxonomy): domain Eukaryota; kingdom Metazoa; phylum Arthropoda; class Insecta; order Coleoptera; family Curculionidae; genus Kuschelorhynchus; species Kuschelorhynchus macadamiae. The sequence goes on from JAUTXW010001068.1 coordinate 247,750, forward strand.
TATAACATTGCATCATTCGACTTCAATCCGTCTTATATGCAATTATAACAATCTATTAGGTGTCAAAATAATTGCACTTGAATATTTAATACATAAGCTTGTATATATACAAACATTGAGAATTTTAAGTGACTATTTCGTATCTAAAGAATCGAACTGCTCTTTTTTATTTATCCAATGAACATTATGCAAATTATGCTTACATTTAAACAATAAATTGAAAAATTAAGCAAGTGCCCAATTGACGAATCTCAATTAGAAACTTATTTCTAAAAAACTGCTTGGCCTTATATTACGTATGCCTATTATATAATATAAAAATTATCGTAAAAAGTACTTATGTATACTGATACCGGCACCTGCATAAGACACATGAGCCCCCTTGAGAGTGAACCGTTAAACCACCTTTTTCAACCCCCTTACAAATCAAATGCGTTGCGATCTATATTAATATCTAACATATGCCACAAAAATCATTTATATAGGACGGAGGAATGATTCTGGCTATTATGACAGGGATAGCATAGTGATTTTCTATTTTTAATTTGCAAAAAGCTGCATTTGCCCCAAAATTTATCACAAACCGCGAATTTTGGAATAGGTATGGCAAAACAATTTGACTTTCTATAAAAAAATTAATGCCACAAAAATCGTTTATATAGGACGGAGGAATGATAATTATGACAGGGATAGCATAGTGATTTTCTATTTTTAATTTGCAAAACGCTGCATTTGCCCCAAAATGTATAACAAAACCGCAAAACAATTTGACATTCTATAAAAAAATTAAAAAGATTACGACATTATAGATATATCAAAACGCAAATTTTAAATCAATTTGTACGAAACTCTCTTGTAAGTAATTATGATTTTTTTTTAACTTCATCTTCGTACAACTATAGTAAAACGAACGCTAGCATTGTTGTTAAGGGAGAACTGCACGCAAAAAGTGAAAAACTAGCGACAAGGTCTAGTCAAGTTCAAAGTAAGATGAAAAGGTACCTATGTATTAGAAAAAACTTCCTACACGTCCGACCTCAAAAAAATGTGTTAAGTATAGGCAATTTAAATTACATTTCGTTTAAAAACGGGTTCAAAAGGGTTCACGCGCTGCAGAAATACAAAGACATGAGTAAGATTTACCATTTCAAATTTTGCAGTTACGTAGACAAAGAATCAATGCAAGGCGGTAAAGAGCCATTTTGTGGAAAAAAAAATTATATACGACGGCATTTGCGTCAAAAAGTGGTCGAAAAATGGTCGAAAATGGACAAATCTACTTCTATTTTATAATTCTAGATTTGACTTTTTCATAAAAAATCGCATTTAGCGCCCAACTATACATAGTTCCCTATTGAAATCACATTGAAGCTAATACATATATCTCTTATAGTTTTAACATAATATTGCAGCGGCGGAAGGCTTGCAAATGATCCATAATACTACTGCGTGCAGTTCCCCCTTAAGAAAACCAGCATATGTATCGGTTATAAATTACATGATCTTTGTTAAATTATCGATACTCCGATCCTATTGTCTTACATTGGTGAAGATCGCCGTACGTAATGAGTTTGCTATATCATCTCATTTTCTTTCCAACTTAGGGTACATGTGTCACCTTACTCTTTTCATTGAGCAAGCATTTTCAGTGCTTTTTGGTGCAAACAATCTAATCGAGCTGAATTCGTTTTGTTCCTTATATTAATCTGTACTAAATGATATAACTTGCATATTTTTCGACAGAAGCTAATTAATAATACAGTGTATTAGTATCTATAAAATAAAATATTGTAAGCTCTAAAAGAACAAAACATTTTCTAGAAAAATAAATGGCTTTAGGGACATGAAGCAAAAATAGTTCGTTGTGGTTACTGTTTGCATCTGAAAGGTCTGAAAATTCTTTTGTAAACATTTAAAAATACAAGAATAAAGTTTTTATTTATATGATGGGACTTAATTTTAAACTACATTTAAGTACTGCTTTCTGGAGATTATATGTTAATGTTACTATAGTTCGAAGTGAGTAAAGCCCCCTACTCACAAGGTGTGATAAGATGCGTCACTGCGATCCGTTAATCCGAGTTGAAAATTCATATGAATCAATGAACTGCATCTGCCTGAGTGCAAGGAAACATTGATTCAAATCTCAAAAATAATTGCGAAGAGAGATCCACAATACGCAAAAATGTGTAAATCGTCGCATCAACGCATAATAAGTAGACAGCTTGATTCCTATGCGATCTGCTGCTGAAGCGTAATATTCATGTTTTGCAATTAGTCATAGGTCTGTATATATGCATTTTTCATTTGAGATTTGATATGAACCTCCTCAAGATTCTACCACAAGCCGCCACTATGTAATACCCAGCGATAAAAATGTAGTAAAACGTGTTTTTTAAACTTTTATAACGTTTACATAAAATATTACAAAACATAACGGAATAGATGTTTTACCTTTTTCTTTTTTATCTTCATTACAATCCTCAATTTCATCTTCCTCCTCATTATCACCATCTTCATTTTCCTTGCTTGACTTACTCTCATCATCTTCTGTGGTGGCTTCTTGAATTTCCTCCTTCACTTCAACTGTTTTTGAAGCCCTTGTTCTGCCTTTTCTCTCATTATCTTCTTTATTTTCTTTATTGTTTGAATTGGGTTTCCTAAGATCTCTGTGATCTAATCTGACTTTTCTGACTACTCGCGTCACAGTCTTACGCGTTCTACGTATTTCAGGAACATCATCATATTCTTCGTAATAATAAGCAGGTTTTACCATTCGTCTTCTATTTGAATGTCTAGTTACGCGTTGGGAAATCTAAAAATAATGAATAACCTAAATCCAAAGATGAAAATACAAAATAACTTCAAGAAAACATCTTACCACTAACGCTTAAGTAAAAGTTCTATACTGAGGTTGAGTGCGAATGTACAGAGTATCCCTGAAGAGGTAGGCAATCTCTTAGATAGGCATTGAGACCAAAAATGATGCTAGTTTGTATGAAAACCCGCAATATTTTGTCCAGGGGGGAGGGAAGCAAAAACAAATAAAATCTCTTTTAATAACTTCATTATGTAATAAACAAGATTTCCGGGGCAAGTACTTAATTATGTTTGATACTATAGGGGTTTAGAATAACTTAAAGGTTAATGATCCATAACGGTGGTGATATTTTTAAATAGAGAATGAAAGCCCTGGAAGTTAAAGAGGAGGTCAAAATTTAAAAAAATGTTGATATGCTTATTTTTCTAAAAAAAAATAATCGACTTATTTGTTTATTCATTAGTGGCGCCTTTTATGTTCCTGGCATAAGAAATTGTCTAGTAAAAAACTTAGTAATTATAATTATTTTGATGTCAGTTATAATGAGCTTAGAATAGCAGTGACGGCTAGTACTCTAAAATTTAGGGTCGGCCGATGCTCAAGGCCAATCAACAATCAAGGGCCGTTTTTCGGTGAGGGGGGTAATGAAATAATTACCCCCCTCCCTCCTTTAACTTACATATTTTTATGTGAAAATTACGATTAAAAACTTTATAGCACAAGAGCGACTTGTTGGATTGGGTCTCTTGCATATCCATTGATAGAGTATTGATGTAAATATAAACAATGTAATTAATAAATTTGCTACAGGAAAAAAAATTGGATGTTTTTTTTTTTCACTTATGCCACAAGTATGATAAAAAATATGGCTATTTAAGTTGTTCTCATACCATTTACAATAAAATATACTAACAAACTTTTTTTTTAAATTAAACCCCCCCCCCTCCCCAGAAAGGTTTCCTAAAATCTCTCTTGAGGCCAATGTGATGTTAATTGGTGCCGCGTCCAAATTTGGTCAAATACTAGTGTTATTATTTTCTGTTTAATTGTTCAATGATAAGTAGGTAGGCACCAACCTATATATATATATATAGGCTAGAGTATAAATTTAATAAATAAGAAAAAAATGTTAGTAAAACGCTCTAGTCAGTCGATTTAATTTTTTGATATTTTAGTGTATCCCGCCTCAAGAGGAAAATAAAATAGATGCCAAAGTGAAGGCTACTTTTACACAACCAAAAAAGTATATTGTCTAGCAAGAACCTCGATGCGTCCGGTCCGGCCGAATTTTAAAACATATTCACTTCACATTTCGTCACCACATTTAAACATGTCACATGGAGTTAAAATCACTAATATATTAACCATCATTAGTTATGACCAATGTAAATAACTAACAAATTAATTTAAAAATAAGTAGTATTATTTTATAATAATTACAATTAATACCTGAAAAATGATTAAAGTATTCAACTGGGAAAAGTTCCGAGAGTTCGGCCACATCGAGATGGGCCGGTATTGGGTGATATAAGCTACGACGATCGTTATAGCATTGGGATGTAAGCGGACGTACTACGTACCGCGTGAATTAGTAGCTGAAGTCTAACATGTGAGACGATGGAATCGGCTGGCTGAACCACCGGCTATAATAAATACATATACACAGAATATCTGTGGACGGTGACCCACGGACTGCTGTTAATGGCGTTATTTGTATTTTAGTCAAGCGACGATAATAGGGATACCTACCTATTATACTATGTGCCCAGAAAATAATAAACTACATTCTGGTCTTGTGCGTTTTTAAGATGTTTGCAAAATAATTTTTGAAAAATATGTACCTACTTTTTTAAAAAGAGAATTTTCCCTGTATATTTTCTGGTAAGGCCCGGCCGACCCTGAGGAGCCGTTATTGTAGAATAGATATATGTATATATTGCTATTTTAAATAGCATACAATGTACAGGGTGGTCGAAATTGGTCTGTTTTAACAGAGAAAACCTATTTCCTGACTAGATAGAGCAAAACTGACTTAGGTGTCATGGGCTCGATTTCTGAGAAATGTTTAATGGCAAAAACCGCCTGCCGATATTTTCACTGCCAACTGAGATATAGGGCGTTTTTCAATTTTCGGCCATTTTGAAAATTGTCCATAACTTTTTTATTTTGCGGAATATTAACATTCTGCAAAGACATTCTAAAGGCACTTTTTTATGTGCAATCCAGTGGCATACTCAGATTTTTTCTATAGTTGTCCGTTTTATCATAAATAGGCAAAACTTTTTTTTTTCAAATGGAAATCATAAATGGCTATAAATTATAAAAAATGCTCGCGTTTAGCCCTTTTCAGTGATATAAAGTTGTAGGTACTTATTTTCAAAAATAACGAAAATATTAGGTGTTTTTGGTTTACATCGAAGTAGGCTTTGATTTGTGATGACAATATCTCAATTATGTATTGTTAAGATTTATAGTTTGTTAGCAACTTAAACACAACTTTAAATAACACTAGCTAACGTTATTTTAATTATTTATTATTAATTTTTTTTATTTTTTTTTGTTTACATAGCAAAGTTGAACAAAATTAACAAACTAAACTACTATTTACAGCTACAAGTGAAAATAAAAAATAATTATGAAAATCTAGGTATTTAGTTAGATAGGTTTCTGATAAATATATTTAGAGAAGTTGTTCAAATTGAGCCCCTCCCTATTGAATACAAACTAAGCATCTTTTGCGTACCGAGTTGCAACTATTTATTAGTTCAACTGGGCTAATAGATGCAAAAGCTTGCCTAGTGGCCTCTTGCAATTCTTCTTTTGTGTGAAAGGTTCTTCCTTTAAATATCAAGTCCTTCAATCTTCCCCACAAAAAAAAATCTAAGGGAGTTAAGTCACAGGACCTAGCAGGCCAAGGTATGGGGCCCCACGTACCAATCCAATTTTCTCGAAATTCGAAGTTTAAAAGATCAGTTGTGATCCTTGCATTGTGCGGGGGACAACCATCTTGTTGATAGTAGATATTTCTGGCATCAGCTAAAGGTATGTCTTCCAACAAAGGGACAATATATGTGCGCAAAATATTTACATAATCATCTGCAGTTAAATTTCCATCGTAAAAATAAGGTCCCACAAATCTTCCTCGGAATATCCCCACCCATATATTGAATCCACACCGACCTTGCCGGTCTTGTTGCACAACTACGTGTGGATTTTCAGTGGACCAGTGATATGAATTATATCTATTAAATATACCAGAAGTATCTACTCTGGATTCATCACTCCAAATAATATTTAATGGAAAATTCTCATTCTCCATGAATTTTTGCTCATACCACTGACAAAATCTCAATCTTCTAGCGGCGTCCCCTTCACGGAGTTGATGAACTCTTCTCGTTCTGTACGGTTTGAATTTATGTTTTTTGAGTATTTTTAAAACGGTGGTCTTTGGAACATTCGTTATATTAGCCAATGTTCGAGAGGAGGTGCCAGGATGATCTAATAACTCACCAATTATATTTAGCTGCTGGATTTCCTTTTCTTCCTTTAGTTCATAATGTCTTGTTCTTAACTTTTTAAAACTTCCGTAATTTACTAAATTACTTTTTAATGTTTGATAAATTCGGTTATCCGGTTGACGTCGCTCGGGAAATGTATTAAAATATAATTCACTAGCTGCTTCAGGAACTTCGTTAGATAATATGTAACATTTTAACATATCATACTTTTCATAATTCTCAAACATATTTTGTCAGCAACTTAATACAACTTTATAAAGATAACACCAAAACGCAATAATTACACCAGACTACAGTAATCTGACAGCAATATATTCAAAATATTGAACGCGCGTCATTATTCCAAGGCCTACTTCGATGTAAACCAAAAACACCTAATATTTTCGTTATTTTTGAAAATAAGTACCTACAACTTTATATCACTGAAAAGGGCTAAACGCGAGCAATTTTTATAATTTATAGCCAACTATGATTTCCATTTGAAAAAAAAAAGTTTTGCCTATTTATGATAAAACGGACAACTATAGAAAAAATCTGAGTACGCCACTGGATTGCACATAAAAAAGTGCCTTTAGAATGTCTTTGCAGAATGTTAATATTCCGCAAAATAAAAAAGTTATGGACAATTTTCAAAATGGCCGAAAATTGAAAAACGCCCTATATCTCAGTTGGCAGTGAAAATATCGGCAGGCGGTTTTTGCCATTAAACATTTCTCAGAAATCGAGCCCATGACACCTAAGTCAGTTTTGCTCTATCTAGTCAGGAAATAGGTTTTCTCTGTTAAAACAGACCAATTTCGACCACCCGGTATATTTCATTTCAATAGGAAGATTTTAAAATATATGTGTCGGTGTAATCAGTAAAGCAGTTTTTGATTCAGCAGTTCTTATTCTAAATACTGACCGTTCTGTCATTGGTACCTCCATCTACTTAACATTTCTTTCATTTTCGTTAAATCAGATTAGGAAGCTGTGTTTTTTAAATAATGGAGTATGAAATTATTAGCATACAAACAGTAATTCAACGAGAGATCAAATATTAACCAATGTTCTGCGGTGAGGTAGATACAGGCAAATTCACACTAGTTCTAGAATAAGTCACATTTGGAATCCTGAGGAACGTTATTGTCGCCCTTTTCTAATACGCTCTATAAGCAGACAAGAGTTCAAAGGTAATAAAATCGTAATCATTGGAAAAAATATTATTCTACTAAAAGACCCTTTATATCCCAGAAACGAATATAGAAATCAATTTGTCGAATAGAAAATCTTAGAAATAGACGCAGATTTGAAATGCAGACTTTTAAAATTGCTGCATTTATTTTGGTTATTATTGCCGTCGCGACGCATATACTGATGACGTTGATTTTCTTTTAGTTTTAAGTAGTTACATTTCAATCAAATAAAAAATCTTTTTTTTACAATAATTATTTGTGATGTTTGGAGTTCAAGTGAAACACCCCGTATATCTCAATAACCAGTATAGTAATCGAGTTACTTCAAATAAGAAAACCGCTCTTAAATAGACGTATAGGTGAAATCTGAGACTTTTAAAGTTCTTGGAATTATTCTGTTTCTTCTTGGCGACGTGAGCGCTATAGTGATGACATCGTCGTTTTTATTTTAGCTATAAATTATTACTTTTCACACCATAAAATAAACACACACCAAATTTTGACAAACTCGTTAATTAGCGAGAAAAGACCGTTTGGAATTTTAAGCGAAACACCCTGTACTTATATTTACACGCCAAATTTTATTATATTAAAATATCCAGGATAGTCCTATTGGGACATCTTGTATAAATAAAAATATTTTTACGAAATACTCTATTATTGACTATCTGGAACCGCAATCCAACAGTTACACACAAAATGGACATTGAATATCTATTGCTAAACTTTTTGTGTGTTTACAATATTTTTATGTCTAGAAAAATTTGGGATTAATTCATATCAGTTTTGCCACTTTCGTAAGGCATATAAAATGCCAGTCTTCGAGTTTCATGTTAAGATATTAACGAGGTTAGCCGAATGTTCTTACGATTGGCAAAATATGCTACCCGGAATGCCTTTTATGCTAGAAGCGGTGCAGCGGCGATGCGGGCGTCTTAACTATCCATGCAATACCACAATATTTTCATGTCCAGAATAAAATAATATACACAAAAACTTTTTTAGGTTTTTTATTGCACTACACCCTAGATGAATCGACCATACCGCGAGTCTGGCCTACCATATGTAGTACCAAGAATAGGCCTTACGACGCCGACGTCTTTGCTTCGTCCATTGTCTTTTTAATATGCTGCTACTAATGGTAAGTGTACCTATACGTGTGACTGGATTTATACCGAAGAGTTTTTACTTCCCTCGTAAAAGAAAAGTATTATAATCGTGAAAAAAATCAGAGATTTTTTCAGATCTTTATGTTTCATGGTCCCTAGATGCCGAAAAACATGTTTCCGTCGGTCTGTCTGTTCGCCGCATAGCTAAAAAACTACTTACCCGATTGACATCAAATTTTGGTCAAAAATTATGGGTCATATGGGGTTGACCTGGTAACATTTTGGTAAAAATTCAATATGACAAAACAAAATGGCGGCCTAGTGCAATGTTAAAAAAATTAAAACTGCTTATCCAATTTATCTCAAATTTTGCAAAAAAATCAAGTATTATGTAGGAATCAACTGGTAAAAGTTTGGTACGAATCCAAGATGGCGGCTTAATAAAATATTTAAAAATTCAGCCTGAAGAAACTACTTACTGGAGTGATTTCAAATAGTGTGCCATAACTAATTCTGGTATAGAGATGAATTAGTAAATATTCACGTTTTACCATCCCTAGATGCCAAAAAATATGTTTTATCAATTCCGTCCATCTTTCAGTTTGTCTGTTAGTTCATAGCATAGCTTAAAAACTACTATCAGATTGACTTCAAATTTTAGTCAAAAATTAAGGGTTGTATGGAGATGACCAGGATGATATTTTGTTAAAAATCCTATATTACGGAACAAGATGGCGGTCTAGTTAAACGTAAAAAAATGTCATTAAAAAAAAACTAATCATCCAATTTACCTCAAACTTTGCACAAAAAAGTGTTACATAGGAATGAATTGGTAACATTTTGATATGAATATAAGACAGCAAAACAAAATGGCACCCTAATAAAATATTGAAAAAATCAGCCCGAAAAAACTATTTATTAATTTCAACTTTTGTGCAAACATTAAGTTTGATATAAAGATAAAGTTGTGGTACGAATTCAAAATGGTGGAACCAAATGGCGGCCAAATGCAATTTTTAAAACAATGAACGTAAAAAAATCTTATTCAAGTGACTTTACATTTTGCAGAAAAATTATATATGATATAGGGATAAACTGGTACGAATTCAAGATGTCAAGACTACTTATCGAATTTATTTTAAATTACGCCCAAAAATCAAGTGTGGCATAGGTAGAAACTGGTAAAATATTGGTAGGAATCCAATATGATGGAAAGAAATGGCGCATAATAAAAATGTTTGAAAATATAGTATATACATGTTATTAAATAACTATGTACTGAACTAAATTGGGTTACACTTCATTATTCTTAATAAAAGAAAAGGTTCATAACGAGGGAAGATCCATGTAAAAAAAAATACCGTTTTGTTTTGTAATTATGTTATTCTGGATACGAAAATACTGTGGTTATAAAAGCTATATAAAGGTGGTTATTACTGACAGTAAACAACGTCTATTGACAAAATGTGTAATAATATCGTTACGACATTTTAAAATAATAACCTCGTATTGTGCGTATATGTATTGAATCTTTTCTTTTTTTGTCAAGATGTGGTAGGTTAATGAAAAATATCAGACCCCCGCAATGTAAAGTTGTGGCCCAGTTTTCGGTTTTCATAAAGGAAATATTAAAATTAAATTTTGAATCATTAAATATGGCTTTTTTACTACGACTTCGTTGCCATATTTCAGCTAAAATATTTTGTTTTATAACTGGGACACTCTATATATATATAGGTTAACCATAAATAAATCTATAACTAGATACTAACGAAAAAACCTTACCTCAACATTTTCATGAACATCCGCAGCATCTCTGCTATCTTCTTCCGAGTATCCAACATTTAAATTAGGATATCCTACTTTATGCATCTGACTATCTGCAAGCCAGCTCCTACTTTCTATATTCCTTGAACGCCTGGTAGCTCTTTTTAGAACGCCTAAATAAATATAAATCAATTATTCCTAAATATTATAACAAAATATTACAGATTTTTGAGCATATAATAAGATTGGAGGTTAGCAAAAAACGTAGATGCATTCAAACAAGCATTTATTAATAATTCTTAATAAATTCTTCAATATTCGAAATATTAACACAAGTAAAAAGGTGCAAGCTCCGTCAGTTAATAAAACACAGGTTCAATTTTTAGTTCAAGCCAAAACTTGTAATTTAACTCATAAATATAGAAATCAAAAAAACATATAAACAAGGGATCGCAAACACATGTTTTTAGAGATACAGGGTTTTTTTGATATACCACATACAATCCTAGAGGTATTTGAATTCCTTGTAACCTGTCCTGTCTATCAAATAAACTAAAAATAAAATAAGTATTAGCATTTTAAAACCCTGTATCTCGAAAACGAGGCGTTTCTTTATATTAACTTTATTTCTTAATTTTATGAGATAAATCCTTCAATGATTGATATGAATGAATTTACACGCCTTATTATAACGTAGATATATTAGTAAGAGTGTAAGAGAGTCCTTTTTGACAGTTTTTCGAAACTGATATGCCACTGATGATTTTTTTCTTTTTATTTTAATGACTTACGATTAAATAACTAAATTTGGTAAACAGTTTAAATGTTCGAGGTAAATTTATATTTAAGCCTGTTGCTTACCCACCTGAACTGCTTGTTTGACATAATTTTTATTACGTAATTGGTATTTTGCATACTACTGTAACTCCAAGTGTGATTGGATAACAAACAATTGTAATTAATCAAAATGAATGAAAATAATTTAGGTAATTACACAACAGGCATATAGATACAAATGAATAAAGCCCAAACATTTAAAATAATTTTTACCAAATTTTTTTTCCTTATTAAGTTTATTACATCGTAAATTCCTAAAAAAAAAAGAAAAAAACTACACTTTAAGATATTTTTGTTCCATCATGTTAAATTCGTACCAGTTTATCGTATATCACATTTAATTTTTCAGCAAGTGAATTGAATAAGATTTTTTTACGTTGAGTGTTTGGAGATTTTATTTGGCCGCCATTTTGTTGCGACGCACGTCTTGAATTCGTACCCCAATTTTACCAGTTTATCTATATATCCCACTTAATGCTTGCACAATTTGAAATTAATTTAATGAGTAGTTTATCAGGCTGATTTTTTAAATAACTTTTTGAGCCGCCATTTTGTTTTGCTATCTTGGATTCGTACCAAAATGTTACAGGTTCATTCATATGTGACACTTGATTTTTCTGCAAAATTTGAAGTAAATTGGATAATTCATTTGTTAATAATAGATTTTTTTACATTCTGGATTTTGACTAAAATATTGCCATCCCCATATAACCCTTAATTCTTGACCAAAATTTGAAGTTAATCGGATAAGCAGTTTTTCAGCTGTGCAGCACACTGACAAACAAACCAACGAAATTAAGAAAACATATTTTTTGGCATCTAGGATCACTAAAACTTGAAGATATGTAAACCTGGGATTTTTTCACGATCACAAACGTTTTATTTCGTCTCCATTTTTTTTTTAGCTAAACTTATCATATATATTGGTTCCGTCATCTCGAATTCATACCACAATTTTACCAGCTCACCTCTTTACCACAATAAATTCTTGCAAAAAATTTGAAATCAACCTATTAAGTATTTTTTTAGGCTGGTTTTTTAAATATTTTATTAAGCCGCCATTTTGTTTCACCATCTTGGATTCATATCAAAATTTTACTGGCTAATTTCAATGTAATACTTCATTTTGTGCAAATTTTGTGGTAAATTCGATAAACAGTTATAGTAATAATTTTTTAGACATATCACTAAGCCGTCATTTTGTTTCGCCATATTGGAATTTTACCAGAATGTTACCAGGTCATCCCCATATGTCAATTGAGTAAGTAGTTTTTTAGTAATGTCGCGAACCGATAGACAGACTAACGGAACACGATACAATTTTTTTTATTTATTTTTGAATCTCGATTTTACTTCGTGTTCCCGGTATGCCGCGCCGGTGGCTCAAAGTAGGGCAACTATTTATTGATATTCGGCCAACTCCGATCGGGCTGAATTTGTATCTAGAACTAAAGTGACTATGCGTCCTGCGTTAGGCTGGACAGTCCAGCAATGGGAAACACTTTCCTGCGTGATCCAACGTCTTGCACTTTTAGTAGTTTCTTAGAACAATAGTAGCTAACACAAAAATGAACCAAGACTAAAAATATATGGCAGCTATGTATGTTAGAACAAATGGAACATAAAATTCGATGTTTGGAACTTCACTTAAATCAATATTACTGACCCGGCCTCACTAGCGCGCATCGATTTTTTAACCATCTTTATTAAGCTCTAATTTTCTTTAAGTATCCAGAAAATATTAGGTATACGGTCATTAGTTATAAAAGCGCCAACCCCTTATCTCGGTTAATTTTCGTTTTTGAAAAAAAAATGTGTATATAGAAGCTAAATGATATTCTCCTTGATAAGCTCGATCGATATAAAAGAAATGTTTTATACTCTGTATAAAAATAAAATCGATAGAAATAAAATATAGATTAACTGCTTCAAGTTCTATGTACATATTTTTTTAACAAAAACGAAAATTAACGAAGATAAGGAGGTGGTACATTTATAACCAATTACCCTGTACCCCACTTTCCGCATTTCCTATGTAAGTATACTATTTCTATATCTATCTTACCTGAAAATGTACCATTTTCGCATTTCTTAGAAAAATAGGTTTTATTTTTAAACCAAAACAAGACCTTTAAAATTTTTAAATTTACTAATTTCTCCCATTTATTTTTAAATATAAATTTTAAATTGTCCTGTATTGGAGCAATTAAAATATGATCACTTTAACCTAGGAGAAAGATACATTGATATTTCTTCGATATTGTTTTTATCCACCAACAATAAACCATTTGGAAGATACAGGGCCGAAAGAAAAACACATGGCAAATAAATAAGGACCGGCGGACGCGATATTGATTTTGTGTCATAAAACTAACTCAATGACACTCCACGAATCTAACGACACCTCTCATACTCATACATGAAAATCCATCAAACCATTAAGGCTACGGGATGACCAAAGGAACAGACAAATAAATACGCCCGAAAAACATTACCCTCCTTGAGTAAAGTCGAATAAAATTGTTGTTTCTCTTTTAACTTTTCCCTATTTCATTTTACTATTAAGGATACGAGATGACCAAAGGAACAGACAAATAAATACGCCCGAAAAACATTACCCTCGTTGAGGAAAGTAGAGTAAAATTGTTGTTTCTCTTTTAACTTTTTCCTATATATATATATATATATATATATATATATATATATATATATATATATATATATATATATATATAAATATATAAACATATATATATATATATATATATATATATATATATATATATATATATATATATATATATATATATATATATATATATATATATGTAAATATACATATATATATATATACATATATATATATATATATATATATATATATATATATATATATATATATATATATATATATATATATATGTAAATATACATATATATATATATATATATATATATATATATATATATATATATATATATATATAGAACCTGAAAGGGAAGAAAGCCAACAGGAGAATCTAAGAGCTAGTTGGCGAAGTAAAGCTCTTCACGGAAGATTCTATTCAAGCCTGCACCGACCAGAAGTGGATAAAACCAAATCCAATACTTACCTTACTTCGGGATATCTTTTCCCAGAAACGGAAGGGGCTCTACTGGCTATACAAGATCAAGTTGTTCCAACCAGAAATTACGCACGGTTCATCATGAAGCAGCAAGTGGACAACACAAAATGCAGAGTATGTAACGCGGCCGAGGAAACTGTGCAACACCTGTCAGGGGGATGCACACCACTAGCCTCCACTAGGTATCTAGAGAGGCATAACAACATGGGAAAAGTTGTTCATCAATTACTTGGCCTCAAGTGGGGAATCTTAATGGATTTTGTAGAACACCACAGATACACACCACGACCTATAACCGAGAATGACCAAGCAAAAATTTACTGGGACATTCCCATAATAACTGACAAGACAATGGAACACAACCCGGACGTAGTAATGTGGAACACAGCGGACAAAACT
>JAUTXW010001068.1:265000-278217 GCA_030620095.1 Kuschelorhynchus macadamiae
ATTCTTCGGAGAAATTTCCATTATCTAATAACTCATCATCCATTTTTCTATTCGCATAAACTGCCAATCTACGCCTCTCCAAAGATATTCGCTTGTGGGCTGTCCTTGTTGGAGGTTGTGCTGAAAGTACAAATCCTTATTTTTAATTTTCTATATATATATTTTGTTGTGTCCCTACTTTTTTTTGTTATTGTAAATAATAATTAAACTAAATCACTCTATAATTATATTACTTTTAAAATGTATTTCTTATTACTAAGTTTGTTATTTGCATTCAAAATTGCGCGATCTTTAATTTTGATTAAACAATTTACATATATAAAATGTACCGTCACTTGACCTACCTAAATTTTACTTTTCACTCCTTCATTATCCATATAACTTTTAAACCCTTCCCGGTAAATCCTTTTTACCTTTTACGCATGAACAACGGTACTGAAAAACAGAACCGTCTACGACGAATCTAAAAACAGACGACGAGAGATCGAAATTCAACAGAGCGCGCTGTGTCGTGTCCTATTTTGCCGGACCATTTCCGAATTTCCTGATTTACTTAATGGAAAGTCAATTGCTTTTAAATATACTTTAAATACATTTTGCTTATTTCGTTACATTGTGCAGTTGCAGAACTGAGGGGTGATTACTGATTATCCTTTCGACTTTAGGAAATAGGAATTTTTGAACCTTTGAAACCTATAAAAAACAGTCCACGTAAAAAAGGGGGCCTAAGATCAAACGCCTTTATAACACCTACCATTTTTTTGGTTCCTTCTCACCGAATAAATAAATACTATTTCCTTTATTAAGATTTTTGAGTGGGGTTACTCTCTCGGTTTTGCAACTTGCTATAATTTTGAGTGCAAATATTAAATTATTTATGTTTTTTGCATATGTTTACATATATAACTTTATTTCGATCCCTATCTCTATACTACTCTAATGCAATAAACATTATTACAGTTTTCGTATTTTTGTTGCTACATAACGATATTTTCTCATTTTACATTTTTATTACTCATTGCTTAGTACACTATAATCGCTTGTCGAACCAGTGTATTTAAAAATACATAAATACGTGAAATATATTTGAGCTTTTACTTTAATTTCAAAAAGATTGCTTTGCATATACTTTTATTGGATATTTACTACTAATATCGTATTGAGCGATATAATACAATTGTGTTTTTTCACTAAAAATTACACAATTTCCAACGAGTGTTAAATACGTATATTCAATTCTCTACCTAATAACTTCGTAAAATAATTATTTTTTGCTATCTTGTTTTCAATCGAGAACATTCCTTGCCTTTGGTTTTTATAGTTGCAACCTGTTTTTTTTGTGCGCTTCAAGTTGAGAATCTCAGGAATTTATCTTAACTTGATAAAATATAAAACTTGTTTATAATTTAAAGTACTTATTGACAATAACATTTTTTTTCTTCTAAACTTTAAAAGCAATATTCTACTAGTTTAGCGGAGCACTGTTACGGGGTTCATACGATAAGTAACAGTTAGCTAAAGAAAAAACAATGTCCTCAAGTGAGGATAAAATTTTAAAAGCCAAGGCTTTGAGGCAAATAGCCATTTCACAACTTGCATTAATTATTGATGCAGCCACACTGGCCAAAAGTGATGAATCTCATTTAAATGCCTTTAAGTACGCTACAGAAATCTTAAAAAAATTATGAAAGATTTCGAAAAACACCATAATAACTTAATTATTTTACTTGTTTCAAAACAAGATGAACTAAAACTGGAAGAAAAAATAAGAATTGATTTTTATAAACGTTGCGTTGTAATGAAATTGAAACAATTTTTTACGAATTATTCGAGTTGCCTTTAGAATGCCACATTCTACAATTCAATTTTTTACCCAAAATACAATTGATAACATTTAAAGGGGATGTAGCTAATTTTTCTACTTTTAATCAAACATTTTCTACTCTTATACATACATAGTAATCGCACTTTAAGCAATATCGAGAAATTTAGTTACTTATTAACTGCCTTGGATGGTCCACCGCTTGATTTAATTTCAGACATTCAAGTAACAAATGAAAATGATCTCATTGTATATAATTTACTTTTAGAAAGATATAATAATAAACGTTTACAAGCTTTTAGTTATTGGAAATTGATTGAAAAATGCCCACGGTTAGTTTCTGAAGATATAATCAGATTAGGAAATTTATTAGATACATTTCCAAAAAATTTATTTGCTTTAGAAAATTTAAAGTTCGATATTTCAAAATGGGACTTTATTCTCACTTATATGTTAATTGATAGGTTAGATTCTTCAACGCGAAAGTTGTTAGAACAGCAATACGCGTCAAATGATGTTCCTAAATATGATGTTTTGAAAGCTTTCCTACAGAGGCAATGTGTTGCTTTGGAATCAATTCCCCAAAATGCTCAATCAAATATTTCGAAATCCCCTCGTAAATCAAATTTGGGTATAAAATGTGGAAACAAATCAGCTCTTCTTAATTTTCAAAAAAATAAATGTTTTTTATGTAAAGGAGATCATATAATTTACAGATGTCCTACGTTTTCTTCTAAAACTGCACAACAACGATTTGATATAATAAAAAATCAAAAGGCCTGCGTTAATTGCCTTAAAACCTCTCATTCCACAAGTCGTTGTACTTCTGATAAACGTTGTCGAATTTGTCAGAAAAATCACCATACTATGCTCTGTTTTAAAGATAATTTAGTTAATTCTAACAACAATTCAATTCCGGGTAATTCTGATTTACAAAAAAATACTACAGTAGGAATGTTACTTAATGATCATGAAGTTTTATTATCCACCGTCTTCCGGCAAATCAAAGATGTTTTTGGAAATTGGCATACTATTATGGCGATTCTTGATACTGGCGCCCAGTCTTATTTATAACAAAAAACTGTGCAAATAAATTATCTTTACCAAAGTTTAATGTAGCAGTATCACTGCAAGGTCTCGATTCTATGTGCACCAAGGCTAAATTAGGCGTGCATTGCATCATCTATTCTATTCATGACAAAAATATCTCTTTTGCCTTGGACGCTATTGTTTTAGACAAAATATGTGAGGACATACCTACTGTTTCGTTTTCTAAAGAGAGTTTATCTTTTACTAATAATTTAAACTTGGCAGATCCCAAGTTTTGTCAAAAACCAAAAATTGATATGCTATTAGGAAATGACGTCTTCCCATATATTTTACAGGTAGACTATATTATGGCGCGGATCAACCGGTTTGTATCAATACAATATTTGGCTGTACCCTAATGGGGAAAGTTAATTTTAGTCCGACGGACACAATAAAAAAATCATTATTTACGAGTACCTTTTTTGATTGCGATATATTAAATAAAACTTTATTAAAATTTTGGCAAGTGGAGGAGGTTCCTGACGTCATTACACGATCCCCAGCAGATGAGTATTGCGAAAATTATTTTTTAGAAACCACTTCTAGGTCTGAATCAGGGCGATATATCGTTTCACTGCCCTTCAAAATAAATGTTCCCGATTATGGTGATACTTTAAGCATTGCATTACGAAGATACTTTTCTCCTGAAAAAAGATTTTTACAAAACAAAGAATTTCATCAATCTTACTGTGACGTAATTAATGGTCATATGGAAGTCGTTTCCAAACCCTCTATTTCTGATACATATAATTATTTTTATATTGCACATCATGCCGTTTTTAAAAAGCACTCTACAAGTACACCTATCCGTATAGTCTTTGATGCCTGCCTTGCGCTGGTTACAAATTATCTTTAAATAACGCTTTGTACACAGGTCCTAAATTACAGAGACCTAATCAGTATACTACTCAATTTTCGATTGCATAAATATGTTTTTACATGTAATATAAAACAAATGTTTCGAATGATATTGGTAGCCCCTGAGGATCGAAAATACCAAAGGATCCTATGGTGTTTTTCTCCTAATGAGCCCATTTTACATTATCAAATAAATGTTGTAACCTTTGGGATAGTTTGTAGCCCTTATTTAGCTATACGAACCTTGTTAAAAGTACCTGATGATTATTGTGACCTTCCTCTAGCCTCTGAAATTTTAAAAACATCTACGTACGTGGATGATTTAACGGGGGGTGGAACTACCCTTGAGAAAGTTACTTTATTAAAAGATCAAATTATAAAGCTTTTGTCTCGAGGAGGTTTTGAAGCTCGAAAATGGGCCAGTGATTGTTCAGATCTATTAAAAACATCACCTGAGGATTGCGTAATCAATCAAGATATTTCTTTTGATCTAGAAGCTAATCATACTTTAAAAATTCTAGGGTTAAAGTGGAATCCAAATTTGGATGTTTTTTTTCATATAACTTTTCTAATAATAATACTGAATGTACTAAACGCACTATATTAAGTGAACTTGCTAGAACTTTCGACCCTTTGGGTTTTTTAACACCTATTACAATTTATATTAAAATACTAATTAAAATTTTATGGTCTTTTGGCTTCGATTGGGATGAGAAGCCACCTATAGATGTGGTTACTAAATGGATTAAATTTAAAACTGATTTACAACTTTTGAATACTTTAAAAGTGAATCGAGAAATTAATATCACTAACTCAATTTTGCCCGAATTATTCGGATTTTGTGATGCTTCGGAACGAGCCTTTTGTGGTATAGTATACATTCGTACACTTCTTTCAAATAATACTTATAAATCATATCTTTTATGTGCTAAATCAAAGGTCAGCCCTCTTAAAACCTTAAGTCTAGCTATATTAGAGCTTTGCGCCGCTGTCTTACTTTCTAAATTAATGCGTTATATCTTAGAGGTTTTTGCATTTACTGATAGTTCTGTCGTATTAAGTTGGATTAAAAGTTCACCACACCAATGGAAAACATTTGTGAGTAACCGAATCTCTTATATACAGGATAAAGTTGCTCCTGAATTATGGTTTCACGTACTTTCAAAACTTAATCCTGCCAATTGCAGGAGTCGCGGTATGTTTTTATGGGAACTCAGAGATTTTTCTCTTTGGTAGGATGGTCCTGATTTTTTACTGAAACATTCAAATGATGGAGTACATTATAAGAGCGGTTAGCATATTTAAAAATTACAATTGTAAAGAAATATTAAATTACTCACCACATTTAACTCTTCCGGAGTTACATAATGCATTACTTTGCATTGCAAAATATGTTCAAGCTACTTACTTCTCCTCAGAAATAAATTTATTAAAAAAAATCTAAAATGCTTCCAAAACACTTACAGAAATTAAAGCCTTTTCTTGATAAGGATGGGAATTTGCGAGTAGGAAGAAGGATATGTAATTCTAATTTACCATATGATAAAAAAATTCCTATACTGTTGCCTGCTAATGCTAAATTTACTTTCATGCTGATTTACGATATACACATAACTTATGCACATTGTGGCATACAGACCACACAATATGTACTTTTTCAAAATTTTTGGGTTTTATCTGCAAAGAGGATCATAAGAAAAGTAACATATAAATGTCAGAACTATTGGAAAATTAATCCTCGGCCTTATCAACCCCCAATGGGAGATCTTCCCAAATTTAGGGTAACTGAATGCCAAAAGGCTTTCACTAATTCAGGGTTAGACATGTGCGGACCTTTTCCGATTACTATAGGTAGACTTAGTGGTGCAAAGGTACACAAATCGTATATTTGTTTATTTATATGCTGTAGTACCAAGGCAGTACACCTCGAATTAGTATCGGATCTTTCCACCGAAGCCTTTTTGGCAGCACTTCGTCGTTTTATCTCTAGACGTGGAAAAATTTTAAACCTTTATTCTGACTCCATCTTTATAGGTAGTAATAAATACTTACGAGAAATGTTTGCCTGCTCAGCTGAAACTGAAGCTGTCACTTGGCATTTTAACCCCCCATCTGCCCAACATATGGGAGGCTAATATAAAATCTGTCAAATCACATTTAACAAAAGTGGTTGGATCACAGGTTCTCACATACGAGGAGCTAAATACGGTTATTATTCAAATCGAGGCAGTACTTAATTCGAGGCCACTCTCCAATAAGTTCCGACCCTTCGGATTTGATGTCATTAACTCCGGGTCATTTTTTAACTCTGCAACCTCTTACTGCATTCCCTGATCCAGATACTAATAATTTACCAGTTAATCGCCTTACAAGGTGGCAACTTCTGCACAGAATGCATCGTGATTTCTGGAATCGCTGGCACCGGGAATACCTCCACACACTGCAACAAAGGGCTAAGTGGCATAATTCATTAGATTCTGTTTCACCTAATACAATGGTGGTCATAGATGAAAA
Source organism: Kuschelorhynchus macadamiae (assembly GCA_030620095.1). Classification (NCBI taxonomy): domain Eukaryota; kingdom Metazoa; phylum Arthropoda; class Insecta; order Coleoptera; family Curculionidae; genus Kuschelorhynchus; species Kuschelorhynchus macadamiae. Next base: position 271,284 of record JAUTXW010001068.1, read on the forward strand.
TCTTTCACCTTTAAACTGGTCATTGGGCAGAATTGTTGAGTTGTTCCCTGGTCGCGATGGGGTTCCCAGGGTTGCAACTGTAAAAACGGCAAAAGGTGTTCTTAAAAGACCTCTGGTGAAATTTTGCCCCCTACCCTCAAATTAAATATATAAAAAAGACTATTAAAACCCAAGGTTCTCATGGGGGTGGGAATGTTGTGTCCCTACTTTTTTTTGTTATTGTAAATAATAATTAAACTAAAGTTACTCTATAATTATATTACTTTTAAAATTTATTTCTTATTACTAAGTGTGTTATTTGCATTCAAAATTGCGCGATCTTTAATTTTGATTAAACAATTTACATATATAAAATTTACCGTCACTTGACCTACCTAAATTTTACTTTCCACTCCTTCCTTATCCATACAACTGTTAAACCCTTCCCGGTAAATCCTTTTTACCTTTTACGCATGGACAACGGTACTGAAAAACAGAACCATCGACGACGAATCTAAAAACAGACGACCAGAGATCGAAATTCAACAGAGCGCGCTGTGTCGTGTCCTATTTTGCCGGACCATTTCCGAATTTCCTGATTTACTTAATGGTAAGTCAATTGCTTTTAAATTTATTTTAAAAACATTTTGCTCATTTCGTTACAATGTGCAGTTGCAGAACTGAGGGGTGATTATCCTATCGACTTTAGGAAATAGGATTTTTTGAAACTTTATGTATATATATATATATATATATATATATGTATATATATATATATATATATATATATATATATATATATATATATATATATATATATATATATATATATATATATATATATATATATATATATATATATATATATATATATATATATATATATATATATATATATATATATATATATATATATATATATATATATATATATATATATATATATATATATATATATATATATATATATATATATATATATATATATATATATATATATATATATATATATATATATATATATATATATATATATATATATATATATATATATATATATATATATATATATATATATTATATATATATATATATATATATATATATATATATATATTTATATATATTCTATATATATATATATATATATATATATATATATATATATATATATATATATATATATATATATATATATATATATATATATATATATATATATATATACATATATTTATATATATATATATATATATATATATATACAGGGTGATTCACGTTGAGTGTCCTATTAAAAGTTCTGGAAAACTATAAAAGGGATTTTTTTCAAATTCGACATACGGACGTAATAGGTAATAATCTATATTTTAAAAATATTTCCGAAACCAATAGCAACATTGAAATTTCAAATAGAACACCCTATATTTTATTGCAGTTTCTGATTCTACGCACGATTTTAAGTAACTTTTGTTAACATCTTCCTATACTTATCTCCTACCATTTTCTCTAAAAAAATTAATTTATGATTTTTTTTTAGAAAATCACCACGGTAATAAAATTCCATATTTACCTGCGTAAGCAAGATAATTACTAGATTTTTTTTCTGGGTTAGAGATTGCATATATTTAAAATAACTATATGTTAGAATAGCGATATATCATACAGGGTGTCGTATAAAAAGGGCATTTTTATCGAAATTTTTTTTTAAATACAAAACCCTGTACTTTATGGTATCTTCGAATAAACCAATACCTTACCTACAATATTTCCGTATATGTTCCTATACCCATCTCCCACCATTTTTTAGATATGAGCCAACTTTGAATATTTTCCTGTTTTCAAAGACTACCATAACAAAATCACCCGCTTAATGAATAATTTAGCTTGGTAGGCCATTGAAGGTTTTGTTTACTTCTTCCTGACATCTTTTTGACATTAACAGATAGTTTTCAATTGATGCTCCGTAAAAATGGAAAACGCAATTGAATATTCTAATATTGATATTTTATATTTATTTTACATTCATGGAGAGTAACAAAGTTATTTCAAGAACCTGCAGAAAATTTAACGAGATGTATCCTCATTTACCTCCTACGCACAGGAAAAAATATAGGAGGTACGAAATGCAATAATAGTTTTTATTTCCTTAAAAATCAATTTATGTTGCTGAAACAACAGGAGGTTTTCAGTATTAACGTGCATAACATAATATTTTGATGATGGTCCTTGGACTCTGATTATACACATTAATACTGACATCCTCTCTTTTGGTACAATTCTTTCGTACGTGTACACAGCATTTTAGGCTTTCTATTTATTTTGCCTTCATATTTCAGATATGAAGCAAATTTTAAAAATCACGGCAAAATTATAAAACATTGATCATACACAAAACTACAAACTGATAATGAAGGCAATGAAATAAATGTACTTGGATATTTTAACGTTTACCCTCAAGCATCAATAAGAAGTGCTGAAAGAGATCTAGGACTTTCATATTCAACAATTCAACGTATTCTAAGCAAATATAACATTCAACCATTTAAATTTATCACCCAGCAAGGCCTTTTACCAGAAGATTTTCAGAGACGTACTGAATTTTGCGAAATAGTTCTAACTAAAATTTAGGAAGACCCACTATTTTTGAAACAAATTATCTGGACTGACGAGTCGAAATTTACGAGGGAAGGAATATTTAATAGACGAAATAGTCATTTTTGGGCGGCTGAAAACCCAAAATTGGTTATAAAACGAAGATTTCAGTTTCAATTCGGGTTTATTGTTTTTTGCTTACTGATGGACAATAAATTTGCTTATTGTATCTACGATGAAAATTTAACTTCGAATAAATATCTGGATATTTTAAGAACTACAGTTAATGAGTTTTTGGATGAGTTACCACTACAATTATTGATTTCTTGCTGGTACCAATTGGATGGGGCTCCTGCACATTGCAGCAATGAAGTGAGTCAAGAATTATATAGAATGATCGAAGATAGATGGTTCAGACGTTTGGGACTATGGGATTGGCCACCTCGGTCTCCGGACGTGTACAGGATCTGGAAAATCGAGTACGTCGAGCTTTTGACGAATTAAATCCTGAGGAAATACGAAGAGCAACAAGAAACCAATTAACATGTTTGCACAAATGCCTTAATGCGAATGGTGGCCATTTTAAGTAATTTAACAATTAGTTATCTTTCTTTTGCTAAAAATTAACGATTATGTATTATTTGCATGTTTAATTATCACTTATAATATCTAACACCTTTAGGTTACACATTGTATTTAAAAAAATACATTTTGGATTATTCACCGTATTTAAAACTGTCTGTTTATTTCAAATATTTGTCAGTACGAGGTAAATAAAACCTTACACGGCCTAACTAGTTAAGTGATTCGCTAAGCAGGTGCCGAGGCGGGTGCTTTTGTTGTGGATGGTCTTTGAAAACAGGAAAATATTCAAAGTTGGCTCGTATCTAAAAAATGGTGGGAGATGGGTATAGGAACATATATGGAAATATTGTAGGTAAAGTATTGGTTTATTCGAAATACCATAAAATACAGGGTGTTGTATTTAAAATAAATGAGTTTTCACCATTACTAAATTTCGATAAAAATGCCCTTTTTATACGACATCCTGTATGATATATCGCTATTCTAATATATAGTTATTTTAAATATATGAACCCTCTAACCCAGAAAAAAATCTAGTAATTATCTCGCTTACGCAGGTAAATATGGAATTTTATTACCGTGGTGATTTTCTAAAAAAAATTCATAAATTAATTTTTTTAGAGAAAAAGGTAGGAGATAAGTATAGGAAGATGCTAACAAAAGTTACTTAAAATCGTGCGTAGAATCAGAAACTGCAATAAAATATAGGGTGTTCTATTTGAAATTTCAATGTTGCTATTGGTTTCGGAGAGATGTGGCAACGCTGCACTTGCGAAAATATTTTTAAAATATAGATTATTACCTATTATGTCCGTATGCCGAATTTGAAAAAAATCCCTTTTATAGTTCTCCAGAACTTTTAATAGGGCACTCAACGTGAATCACCCTGTATATATATATATATATATATATATATGTTATATCCGTTTCCCATGACCTTCCACGTGCCTCCAGAATGTCGCCACATATTATCACACAGTTGCGTCATTCACAGAAACCAACATCAGCAGTTTCCAAGAATTGCGACAGTACGCTCAAACACCGTCAGCAGTATCCATGGAAGCCAGCGGATGCTTGCCGGTTTCCCACGTACCTCAGCAAGATTTTTAATATAAATAGACTATGTAGATTTTATTAAGAACAGTATAATATTATTCTTTTAAGTTGTATTAATGTCCATTTGATTTTCAAAGTTGTGAACATATTGTTTTATTTTATTTTAATAAAAAGTGTTTTTTAAAAAGTGAATTTTTCAAATAGTGAGATAACATATATATATATATATATATATATATATATATATATATATATATATATATATATACATAAATAAATATAATATATATATATATATATATATACGTATATATATAAATAAATATATATATATATATATATATATATATATATATATATATATATAAATATATATACATATATATCTATATTTATATATATACAGGGTGGTGTAACCAAGATGGGGTGGACGATTGTGGGCAAACGGAGAGGAATTTGAAAAAACATTTTTGGGATATGATTGATAGTCAAGAACTCTGTGTTTTAAAATTATACCCATTATACAGGGTGGTCTGAAAAGTTCGTGGTGTTTTTTTAAAAGGGACATCCGGTATATTATTATTTTAGTTGATTCTCCTCGTTACGATCATTTTGATATGAGTTTTGTTGGGTCTAAAATTTATACCAAGGGAATGGGACGAGGTTAAAGTGGAAAAAAGGGTTATACTCCGGCCATTTTTTGAAAACAATTGAAGCAGGTATGGAAAAACCAAATATTCTATAAAATGTATTGTATCTAGGATTACAATAATCGCTTGTAAGTCGTTCAAAATTATTCACTGTTATACAGGGTGGTCAAGTTTTGCAAATTTACCTTGAATTGAATTTTTTTACATGGAACACCCCATATATTTTACTGTCATATTAAAGATAACATCGCCAGCTTTCAGAAAATACCCTATTTGATATCTTTCTAACCAACAGTTTTTTAGTAAATTAACCGTGAAACCAAAATTTACTCATTCTAACAGAAACGGTAATATTTACGTTGCTTAAATTGACTACCTATAATATAAGGAGGCCATGATATAATCATAAATGAAAATAAAGATTGACATTCTTGTCAAAACCGCAAAGTGTCAGAGAATTGGCATCAATTACCATTGTTTTTTGACGATAAGCCGAGAAATTGTTAAGTAACAATGAGTTTGAGTACTCCAGAGTTAATAAACATGACTTTTATGTTGGGCGAGTGTCAAAAAAACCCTTTACTAGCAAGCAGGGTTTATGCGGTACGATATCCCGATGCCGGAAAAAACCAAGACCTGAAGCTTTTGCAAGTTTATTAGAGAGGTTTCAAGAAACAGGCAATGTTGCTTTTAAGAAAAGTAAAGTAATTAATAAACCAGTTACCAATGAAGATAATGCTTTGACAGTGTTATTAACAGTGCAAGGAAATCCACACACAAGTACCAGGGAAATTGAGAGAGCTACTGATATTGAACGCACTACTATTAAACGGATTCTGAAACAACATAAATATCATGCCTACCACATTGAATTACACCAAGAACTGTATGATCGCGATTACGTCCAACGACAAGAGTTTTCAATTTGGTTTTTAAATACAATTTGGGATAATCCAGGTTTTGTAGATACGGTGCTGTTTTCAGATGAAGCAACTTTTAAAAGCAACGGCTTGGTTAACAAACATAATATGCACTACTATTCAACCGAAAATCCACATTGGAATCGTCAGGTGGACCATCAAAATAAATGGTCAATTAATGTTTGGGGAGGTATAATTGGCTCTCATGTTATAGGACCATATTTCTTTGAAGAGCATTTAACGGGAGAAGTCTATTTAAATTTTTTGAGAAACGAGTTGCCCGTATTGCTCGAAGACTTAACCTTTAATGTTAAGAAATTCCTTATGGTTCCAACATGATGGAGCACCCCCGCATTACCATAGGCATGTAAGACATTTTCTCAATAATTGGAAAGGAGAGCATTGGATTGGGCGAGGTGGACCAGTTAAGTGGCCTGCGAGGTCACCCGATTTAACGCCACTAGATTTCTTTTTATGGGGACATGTTAAAGAAGAAGTTTATAAAGAGGTTCCAACCACAGTGGAAGATATGAAGTTGAGAATAATAAGCAGTTTTCGCAACATTTCAGACCTGACTTTGAGAAAAGTGAAACTTTCATTTATAGATAGACTCGAAATGTGCCTTCAGCAAAACGGTGGTTCAGTTGAACATCTTTTATAAGTTTTAATTACATTGTTTTTGTTGATTTATATTAAATTTATTTTTTTGTAAAAAAAGATCTGTTATTAATACTGTCAAAGCATTATCTTCATTGGTAACTGGTTTATTAATTACTTTACGTTTTTTTGAAAGCAACATTTCCTGTTTCTTGAAATCTCTATGATAAACTTGCAAAAGCTTCTATCTTGTTTTTATTTCGGCACCGCATCATCAAAGAACAATATTTATTTATTTACTGATGACAATATTCTGACACTTTGCTGTTTTGACAGGACTGTCAATCTTTTGTTCAATTTATAATGATATCATGGCCTCCTAATATTAAATTGTCAATTTTAACATCGTGAATTCAGAGTAATTCGTGTTAAAATGAAGAAATTTTTATTTCACAGCTAATTTACTGAAAAACTGTTGGTCAGAAAGGTATCAAATATGGTATTTTCTGAAAGCTAGTAATGTTATCTTTAACATGAAAGTAAAATATACAAGTT